>JAINUG010000370.1:150000-275000 GCA_029706075.1 Aldrovandia affinis | reverse complement strand
ATTTAGCAAGGAGTTCAGACCTTAGGTTTAAACCACAGAGCTGCATTACAACTGGAACAGCTGTTCCTAATCTCACAGTCTAGGAGTAGCTGTTCCAGTTCTGTTCTGTGGTCCTAAAAGTGTCCTGTGGCTTAAACCAGAGGTGTAAACACCTGCTAAATACAATACACAAATACAAATCAACCCAGAATGTAACTTTAACTCCTGTAGCAAAGATACCTGTAGCACAGGGACACTTTTAGCATAGATACAGGTAGTGAACAATAAACTGAAAACACCTGGGCACATTCATTCAGAAATTAAGCAAAAAAAAATCACAGCACGCATAGGATCACGTATAACAATTCTGGACAGGCCTGATTGGCTATAATTATGGCTAGCATGGGTGCAAGAGTGCACTGTCTTCCTGACTGACTGAACAGGCCCCACACACTATCATAAACAGAAACAAAAGAGGGAGAGAGAGAGACAGGGAGGGCTGAACGTGCGACAGAGTGCGAGCGAGAGGGAGATGGTGAAAAAGAGACAGGGGAGTGAGAGAGTATGCGAGTATGAGAATGAGAGAGAGGGAGAGAGAGAGCAATGTTTGTCGAAAGATACGATTACGCCCTTACAGCACAAATGTTTCTTTCTGAAGCCGACGAAGCTGAAGGATCAGCAGCCAAACGTCCAGAGACTGCGCTCCCTTCCTTACCCAACCCAGACCTTCCCAAAGACCATAAAGTACGCAGCAAGAGGCAAGAGGGCCGGCCACTCCCAAACAAAGTGACAGGACTCCGGCGCCCCCAAGGGGCGTGTCCAGGGAAGGGCCTCCCAGAAATGTGGTTGGCCACCCTGGGTGCCACCCTACTTCATCTGGCTATTACTTTGTATAAAACTTGCTTTGTGTAAAAAATGTATAAAAAGTGACATAACCCTCCCTATTTAACAAAAAAGTTTGAATGAAAACCAGCATTTGTGAAATGTGATACACTGAATTTGTTCAACCATTGGACTATTAGGTCCACTACTGGTCATCATATTATCTGTGTTAAAATCAAATGTACTACATTTTGAATGCCCCCCCGTGTGGTTCTGTGCCATTCTTGGGGCACCCCTGTTAAAGTGGTCTGGACTTTACTTATTTCTTTTTACTTTACTTTTCTCTCCTCCCCCCCCCCCAGTCCTCACACCCCAATCCACCGCACACCTACCAAACACCAGCGAGGGCTCACACAATCCAATCCAACACAACAAAACTAAGGCCCGTCGTGATCCCCTCACCCCAACACAGCCCAACCCAACCCAACCCAACCAGAACCACTCCAGTTTGCATGACAGGAATCATCCAGTACCAGCATTTCAGGACCAGCCCTCCCTTCCTGTTTCAGAGTAAAAGAGTATACAGGAAAACAAATAAAATCATATAGCAATAATTCACTACAAAAGCAATATAAGTCAAATAAAAATAGATTAAAAAAACGATATCTCTCCCTCTCTCTCTCTCCTTACCTACCTCGCTCTCTCACTCTGTTTCATCTAACTCTCCCTCTCTTTCTCTTCCTCCCCCTCCCCCTCTCCCTCCCTCCCTCATTCTCTCCCCCATATTTAATTCTAATACTTGATTAAGTTGATCTAAGTACCAAGTCCTTGAATCAGAATGAATTGCGTGTATGTGTGTTGCTAAACCTTATGGGTCCTGAATGCAACAGAAGGGTCTTATGTTACAATCAGGTCAAGAGCAAAAACCCAAGTGCAGAACCAGGAAGCAACTTTTACTTCCAAAAACAGCACATCACACACACACACACACACACACACACACACACACATACATACATACACACACTCTCTCTCTCTCTCTCTCACCCACACACACACACACACACAGACTTCTCCTTTTCTCAGAAAAGTAAGAGCTCCAAAATGGCCTATTAAAATAAATGACACTTAAGATCTCACTTGAAACAGAAAAAGAAATAAAAAATGGGGGATGGGGTGTGAAAGACAGAGAGGAAGAGAAAAAGAGAATGAGAGGGAGGGAGGAGAGAGAGGAACTAACTTTAGGTGATTAAGCTTTTGGGCTGAAATGGAGGCAGGTGGCTGAAGACTGGGTGCTAAATGTGTCGACAACTTTGAACAAAAGGAGAACAAGAGAATCTCTCCCTCCCTCACTCTGCCTCTCTTTCTCTCATATAGGTCGACCACATCCTGCTTGTTGGGTGCGTCAGGCCTGGCTCGAAGAAAAACAAAGCATCGTTTTCTTAACAAAGTATTTTTATTCAGTATTTGTAAGATTTACCCTATAAAAAATGACAATAATTACACCTCCTATCTCCTATTAAAACCACTAACCCCTGAAAACTTGGATTACCATACAACACCAAAGGGAAATGTGTCATACTTTGCCTTTTTGACAGTAGGTACCCATACAAAAAAGCTCTTTCTTTGTTTGAAAATCCTTTTCGGTTTCGTCCCCATCTCTAAAACCGTCTCTCAAAAAGCCCACAATGCATTGCTACACCTCTCCTCCACTCTGTAAATCCAATTGTTGCTACTTATTCTTTAAAGCCATGACCACGTAAAAACAGACTACAGAAGCTTCGCTGAGTTGTAGTTGCAGTCTGCTCTTTGCATCCGCAGTGGTTCTGTGCCTTAAAATGTGCAATATAAATGTTATATCCATTTAATGAGTGTGAGAACATTGTGATGAGGCCAGACCAGTTTCCCAGCAGAAGCACACATGACCTGGAGTCACATGCCTCTGCTGAAATCCTCAAAAACGACCATTTATACGCTTCTCCACTTTCCGAAATAACACAGGAAGCTAATAACGTCTGGCAGTGGTAGTGTAATGGTTAGGGAGCTGGGCTTGTAACTCAGAGGTTGCAGGTTCAATTCCCAGGTGGGGGAGCAGGGCCCTTGAGCAAGGTACTTAACCTGAATTGCTTCAGTAAAATATCCAGCTGTACAAATGGATTGTATGTACAGAAATGTAAACTGTGCAAGTCGCTCTGGATAAGAGCGTCTACTAAATGCCTAAAATGTAAATGTAAATGATAACCAGACTGGCTCTGTAAGATGTAGCAAGACACAAGGTTGCAAGGTTGCAGCTGACCTACAGGGCACGCACTAGGTTGCACACACACACACACACACACACACACACACACACACACAGAGACAGCGCTGCTTCAACACGGAGGATAATGTACAGGAAGTCCCTCTCCCCACGAACTTCTGCCGCAGCAACGGACGACAGGAGACAGACTGGGAGAAACACTGAGCTAAACGGCTCTAAAGTAAAAACAAAAAAAAGAAAACAACCAAAGGAGGCGAAAAGTAGAAAAGAGGAAGAAGAAACAGAGGAAGGAGAGGACAGGGGGCAGAGGAGCAATGAGCGTCAGCTGTCCGCTAGAGACCACCCGAGGCACGGAGGGGAGAGGTGGGCCCGCGGGATTGTATTTGCCCGCCCCACCCACCCACCTTGCCTCAGTCCGCTGCCCCTCGTGAACGAGACTGGGTACTCACCCTCGGGCTTTGAGTCGTCCATCTCCTCTGATCTCTGCTGCTTCCTGTATCAGCCTCCCTCCCTCTCCCTCCTTCTCTCTTTCTCTTGTTCTCTCTCTCTCTCTCTCTCTCTCTTTCTCATCGGCTCCAAACCTACATGCCCCCGACGTCCATCGCTCCACACGAGACCATCCTCACCTCTTCGTGTGCTCTCTCTTTCCCTCGCTTTCTCACTCTATCGCACGTTCACTGCCAGACAAGACAGCTTCAACCAGAAGCCGAACCCGCGCTTCTCTCCCCCTCTCTTGGTTTCTGTTCGCGCGCAGACACAAACACACAGGCACGCGCGTGCACGCACACACAGGGAAAAAAACACGTTTTCGTGGGTGTTTTCTGTCTCTCTCTCTCTCTCTCTCTCTCTCTCTGTCTGTCTGTCTGTCCCCGTCCGTGACAGTTATCCTCCGCTCTCTCAAACTGAATGAGCTGGGTCACTGGTTTTTTTTCCTGCAGTGCTGGTTGAGGTTGGCCAATGCTCTTTCACCATCACACACAGAGGAAGCATGTCTGCAGGACACACCTATCCACTCACCCTCTGTCAGCTGAGTGTGTGTGTGTGTGTGTGTGTGTGTGTGTGTGTGTGATTTTATCCCATTTTCTCCCAATTTGTGTGCCAGTGTGTGTGTGAGTTTTAGTCCTGCGAAGTGACGAAGCTTATGCATGCATGCATAAGTGTAAATGAGCATGTATGTGTGTGCGTGTGTGTGCGTGTGTGTGCGTGCGTGCATGTATAAATGTGTGTGACGTACGGGCATGTGTGTGTGTTTGTGTGTACGCGTGTGTGTACGCGGGCGTGTATGTGTCTGTGTAAACACTTATATGTGTAAGCGTTTGTGTGTCACAGTATGTGCATGTATATAAGTGATTGTGTGTGTGTGTGTGTGTGTATCTCTAATAAATGAAAAGACATTATTATTATTATTATTATTATCAATATTATCTTCTGCTAAACATGTATAAAAAGCTTCCCTTTGTTCTGGGAGAGATGACAATTCAGACACCGCTAAAGCACAGGACAAAACGCTCGTCACTACAGCAAGAGTGGAGCACCCCTTACTGGCAGAAACACACATCCTGCAGGTTTATGGAATTAGCAAACGGGAGGCTAACCTTGCAGGGAGAGGAGCAGGGTGGAGAGGGCGTGGCACAGAGGGGGAGCGAGGCATAGAGGGGGAGCGAGGCATAGAGGGAGCTTACCTTTCAGGGAGAGGCGCAGGGTGGAGAGGGCGTGGCACAGAGGGGGAGCGAGGCATAGAGGGGGAGCGAGGCATAGAGGGAGCTTACCTTTCAGGGAGAGGCGCAGGGTGGAGAGGGCGTGGCACAGAGGGGGAGCGAGGCATAGAGGGAGCTTACCTTTCAGGGAGAGGCGCAGGGTGGAGAGGGCGTGGCACAGAGGGGGAGCGAGGCAGAGAGGGAGCTTACCTTGCAGGGAGAGGCGCAGGGTGGAGAGGGCGTGGCACAGAGGAGGCCGGTTCAGGGATGGGTAGCGCTCGGTTAGGGGCTGGAGGGAGTCCCACAGGGCCTGGACACCAACGTCCACCTTTATCTGTGGGGGACCACAGGGGTCTGAGAGGGGGGGGGGAGAGGAACCAGGAAGGGGAACACAGACAGACAGACTGATAACAAGCAGGCAGACAGGCCGGCAGCCAGACAAAAGACAAGGACAGATGAGCAGACACACAATCGTGAGTTGTAAACTAAGGTCAGCGTTATTGTCCCCCTCGGGGAAAGTTGTCTTTGACAATGAATGCCGCTGAATCACACAAGATCGAATAAACACATTAAATAATACACACGACAGGGTACAAGATCATTTCGGTGATGGCGCTATGGCATGTGGAGGCTTCGAGAGCAGTCGGAGACTTCCTGGACCACCCCAGCATGGGGGCTGTTTCACCACAGGTGTGCTGGCTCTCGTCTGAAACTATTTCCACAGTTCCACCCGACGTGAAATGAGCAGCCTACCCATGTAATAACAGAGTAGCATCTAGATCAGCGTTTCTCAATCCATTCCTACAGGGCACACTGCGCTGCGTGTTTTCATTCCAACCGCCACTTAAAAGTGCTCAAGTGATCATTAACAGACGACCGATGCAGATGATAGGTTGGGAGCGGAGGCTGGAATGAAAACATGCAGGGCAGTGTGCCCTGTAGGAATGGATTGAGAAACGCTCATGTCGATGACAAGCACGGAGACACAGCTGTTACGTCAGCGCTAAGTCATGTGGGAAAAGTCTGCAATGTTTGTCACCATAAATACACTACTTCATCCAGTTATGCGGCCGGACTCCCAAATCCCAACTCTACGCCTTTGCACGAATCTCTACCCGAACCTAAACCATGAGCCATTACGTCACTGTATTTACACAGCAGTTACACAGCAGGCTACTAGCAGGCAGTGTCAGGTCGTGTGTGTAATTACTGCTGAAGCTGTTGTTCACCCTATCCATTTATCCACATTTTCACTATCCATTTTACGCCAAGTTCGGCGTCTTTAGGAGCTGTCCTTCATTATTAAAGGGACAACGGTTCGAACCTTTCAGCAACAGACGGGAGTCCGCAAACTACCGAGATATTTGCGATAATGGCATGCATGTCCACAACGAGCCTTAAGAACTGCGAGTCGAATGCGGGAGTCAAGATCAGAGCTACAGATAACGGAAACAGAAGGATCGCTTCACCAGACGCGCTCATTCACCACATCCGCCTGCCAGGCATCACGGAAACAAGTAGGCGAAGTAAAAATGCAGTCGTGCAAGTAGATCCCCAGTGTTCAGCAGTAGCCCAGGAACTGGCACTGCAGTAGAATACAATGTCACAATAATAGTCATCGTAGTCGACGTCATCGTCACCATCTGTAGCTTACCATTGCAAAGCTCGAAAAGTTGTCTAAGCTGTCTGAGTCTATGGGCCACTGCCCGTAGTCTCACGATCGTCCACGGGAGGTCGTGGGGGATGCCACTAGTGCCCCACGCTCCCACGCGCCGAGTCTCCGGTCCAGATTCGGGGGCAGAATATATCACATGGGGCAAAGGAGAACCGCAATCTCTGGTCTCAGGTAACCCAACCCCGTCGCGCTTGGGTACGCTTGCGTCCACAAATGACATTTTTTTTGTTATTGCCAACAAACGCTGGATTTTTGGTCAATACAAGGCAAAAAGTAGGACTGATTTAGACTCCAGAGTTGCCACAGCCGGAACTTGCCCATGCAGCAAACGTCACTTTTTTGTCTCAGTATGTTCCACCGTCACCTGGGGCATTGCCAGTTCTTATTTCCACACAGAGGCACGGCACGCGAATCATTTCCCCTTCGCAAACGCCCGCCGGAACGACTTCACAGCAAGTTTAAAAATCTCACATTTCCTTTTCAAATCTGTAAGATCCGTCTGACTTGTTGACCGCAGATGAAAAAAATATTCTACTCGCCGAAACGTGACTTTTCATCCGACGTTCTCACTCCTGCTGTTCGTCTGCTGGCGTTAAAAATTAAGAGACAAGGTGCAACGCATTTTCCCATTTTCTTGCAATACTTAAAGGACGTCATTATCCAGAGACCGAACTGCTGTTTTGCCGGTAATAATATCTTGTTGCACTAAGCATCTTGTCCAGCCACATTCCTACCCTCGCAACATTCTTGGCGTCCTCTCAACCCTTGTTATAGTTTTAATCGTTTTCAAGTGAAAATAACAATAGACTAGGCAGTCACGTGCGTCCGCGGGCTAACACTGCGTTGCGAAATTGTCATAGTTTTAATTTCGCTGATTTGATTTCAGCTTACTTGCATTTGGTAAAAAAATATTATACACTTAAAGGCTCTAATTGCAGCAAGTAGTACTCAAGCTACTAAAGTGCTTAAACAGCACATTACTTGTTATTTATATATTTTTACAGTAGTCTCCACTCCGTGTATGTATGTCGCGCAACCCGTGGACATGTGACATCGCTTAAGAGAGAGAGAATTTAGGAAATGTATTCAAAGATTTAAACTTTATAAACATGGCAGGAATCCTCTCCTTTGTGAGAATGACGTAAAGTGTTGTCAAATCGTTTAAATTATATTCTGAATCACACTGCACAAAAAACAATAGAATAGAAATAAGAAATCGTTTCAGAAATAATATCGCCAAACACTGATGGACGATAAGCGAGCTGACGCCCCACTCCTAATGATGTATTGAATGAGATCAACCTGATCTTGCATATGGGCCTGGGTCTGATTGCACCCGGCACAAACCCGCCCCTTAAATGCTGGCACGAGTACATGCGCGCATTTTCAGTCAAAATGGACTTGCAGCAAACCTATGCCCCCACGTGGACAAAAATAAAACTGTTCTCATTATAGCCGAATCGTGTCAACTGCCTTTGAGCGGTAAACAAATAATAATAATGCAATGGGGACTGTCCACGAGATAGTCTGATAAAGACACAGCCACTGACAAGTGACAAATGTCGACAGATCTTCCCTTTCCATATGCATCAGCGAAATTCTCAGGTCAGGGGAACCGTTTTCCAGAATTAAGTCTTTCTTACCACAATGGTAAGAAGGGTCCATCCAAAACTGGCAAATCATTTTTCCTTCAAGAGGTAGAAGGAGGTTGTAAACAGACTCACAATCAAATACACACCTGCCAGTGTCACAGTGTGTCAGGCCCAGTGACAACTGAAGCACACTCACTGTAGAAATGGAGATCTTATACAATGGCTTGAGTGTATGGCGCTATTGAACATGTACTGTGATGATTTTTGCATTTTTTTTATTTACATGACAACAGACAACAATAATAATTTTAAAAAAATGAGTAATGAGTTTTTTTCTTCGTTTTTAATTTAATATGCCTTTCTGAAATGTTCCATCAGTGGAGATGTCCTGCTGGCCAAAACATCTCCACTCTGTATGCGCGCGCGTGTGTGTGTGTGTATGTGTGTGTTTGTATGTCTGTGTGAATATGAAGAGAAACCCCATCCACTTGCTCAAATGCATCTCTAGAAGAAAGTAAGCATCTTGTCATACAGACAATCCATTTAATTAATTTCTAATTCTGAAATCCAGTAAGCCTTTTTGGCCCAATCATAATAGCAGGGGGTTGGCAGAGGGTTGTGTGTGGGGGAGGGGTACGAACCAATCCTTCTCTGGGAGATGAGCCTCAGCGATTCAGACCTCACAGATCAGTGGAAAACAGATGTAAAATCACGAGGTTCAGGGTGCGAGGGCACTAACTGTGGTTAACTGTAGGTTTCTGCCTTATGGTGACACACGAAACACCATCTGCCGCTGAAGCCCTGCCAAAACCAGAGATGTGGCGTGGCAGGTTTCTTATACATGATATGTAATAAGAACAGGCCATTCAGGCTTGACATTTATAGCAAAGAGGGAGACGACACACTTACACACACATCTCACCCCCCAGTTCCCCTTGCTCTGCGATACACACGTTTTCAGACAAAAATACTTAAAGGAATTATGCAATTCTGAGCAGAGCATTTGCATATTTGGAACTGTAGTTCAGCAGCAAAACTGCAGTTTAGTATGTTTCCAAGGTGAAACCAAACCAGTTTTTCCCCCCCACACCTCCTCTTGCTGATATATTAGAAGGCAGTAAAATTTTAATGGCACACATTTTAATGGTAGTAAGAGCGTGTTGCCACCAGAGGTGCTACAGTGCACAGTATAACAATATAAGCATTCTGTGCTTGTTCTACTCCTGCTTGGAACAAATAACGTCCTTCATCAAAGGATCCTTCCTAGAGAGAATCAGCGCCGTTTTCAATGAATGAACCTACCCCCCCAGCCCAACCACTGTGCTCTGCTGCCTCTAGGTGATTGGCTACCCCCTCACACCGAGTGACCAATGGCTGCTCATCCCGGCCACGACTCCCAGTCTCTGTCCTGGCACCACTGTGGTGGAATGAGCTCCCCACTGATGTCAGGACGGCCGATTCGCTGCCCATGTTCCACCGCAGGCTGAAAACACACTTTAGACTGCACCTTGGACTTTCCCCCTGTTCAACCCCACCCATCCCTGTAAAAAAAACTTGCACTTATTGTTAATTTCCTTTAGCACTTGCGTTTACGCGGCTTGCCCGAGGAACAGTGTGCTTGAACATTGTAGCGTCGAGTGGTCGTTCGTCTACTCGAGCTGAATGCACTTTCTGTAAGTCACTGTGGACAACAGCGTCTGCTAAATGACTGCAACGTAATGTCGCGCAATGAGTTTGACCAAAGACGGAACAATTAGGCAGTGCGGCCTCCTTCTGGTTAAAACATTCTTTTTTTATTATTTGATATAAAGGCACATTTATGAAAATAAACAAAAATTGACAAAACTATAACGTTAAACCTTGCGCGAGTCTGGCCCTCTGCATTACTGTACACTGTGAGCCCAAAGGGGGGTCGATGGTGGTGGGGAGGGGCGGTGGATTCCACTGCCTTCCAAATCCTCTCTGTCCTCAACCACAAAGTGCAGGGTGTTCACAGTGTCAGCTGCTGTGTCTGGGACCTGTGAGGGACCGCCCGGTGCCCCGCCCGCCTCAGGTGTCCCGTACGCCGGGGGGCATCCCACGGGGAACATGGGAGAGGGGTCCCGACTGTCCCGGGACCCCTACACACCGAATGCACAGGTGAACCATGAATACTGCCATGAATACTGCACCCACCCTCCCTCCCTCCCTCCTACTGTTCAGCTGCTTTTTTCAGGCCTCGGACAGGACCCTCCCCCAAACCCACCCAGAGAAATCAAACCCTCAAACTGAATTAGAACGTAGGAACAAAGGTGCAACTGTAGGTGTGGGGTGTGAGTTACGGTCCTGACCACGCAGAGTGAGAGGGAGAGCACAATTCAAAAAGCAGGCAGGATCATCACTGCTAGGCGGATGTATCTTGTCAATGCACTTGTTGTCCAATCGGATGCGTTTCGTTAATGCGCTGCGGTCCAATCAAAGTGTCCCGTCGATGCGCGACGGTCCTAAAGACAGCGAGGTCTCTTTTTATTGCAAATGTGGCCCAATCCGAGTGGGAAACACTTCCAAAAACAGGAGCACAAGCGGAGGAATCTGAAATCGGAGGAGAACAATGAAATTCTCAGGAGAAGAAAAAAAAGCAGCAAAGAGAAAAGTTGAACTGGGACTCTTCTTTTCACTCGCTATAAAAGCCACGGCGATGATCCCTTGTCAAGAGTCACAAATCATTTTGGGATAGGGGGGTGTGTGGGGACTACAGGGGGCTACAATAAAACAGTTAAAAATCACCCCAGTTATGAGGCAAAGAAACAACCAAAAAAAGGAGAGGCAACTCATGTGGAAGGGGCGCTATCTCCCAGAAGTAGCTCCCACTTCTAGAAAAAAAACGAACAAAAACAAAGGAAAGCAATTAAAAACAGCCGACTCTCCCCTGACCTGTCCCCCCTGTCTCTCTCTTGCTCCCTCCGGTGGACATCATAGCTCGTCGCGGGCGGTGCTGTCGAGGGCGGACTGGAGCACGTCGGTGTTCTGGGCTTTGGTGCTGATCTCCTCCTGCTCCTGGGTCTTGCGGGACCGGGCCCGGTCCCAGTCTGTTCGGACCTTCTCGTTGTCCCAGATGGTCGAGGTTTCTGTGTCGCTGATGTAGCCTGGGTCGCCCGTGAAGTGGGTCGGGTATACCAGCAGAGGCTCGGCCGAAAACGCCTTTAGGTTCCGCGTCTCGAACTGGTCCAGGTAATCAGAGCTGGAGGGGGTAGAGCTTAATCAAAACTAAGAAGAACAGAATGCTTTTAATTCTTTTAAAATATTTTTTTCCCAGGGGCTGGCGGATGGCCCAGCGGTTAGTGCACCGACGCTTTGGATTGTTGCCCAACCAGAGACGCGGATCGAAACCCGCGTTTCTAGCCTGTGACCGGCCCTGGTCGTCAGCCCTCCGATCGGAGGCGGCATTTGGCTGTCCGCCTCCGGGGGAGGGGGAGGAGAGCCGGCCACGAGTCCGCCGAGGAGAAGGTTAATGGAGTCCGTGGAAGATCTCCGTCTCGAAAGAAGGCGGGAAATAGGTCCAGGAATACGAATCTCGTTCCCGGAGGACGGGCGGCGGACTCTGGTGAGGGTGGGGAATTGAAAATAAAATAGAGGGTATAATTGGCTACTAAATTGGGAGAAAAACGAGGGAAAAATCTGAAATAAATCAAAAAAAAAAAAAAAAAAAAAAAATTTCAACCAATTTAGTAGCCAATTAGACCCGCTATTTTATGTCAATCCCCCCCCCCCCCAGTAATGTGAGTTCGCTGCCGTAGATTTTTTTTCCCCGTTTTTCTCCCAATTTGGTTGCCAATTAAACCCTCTATTTATTTCAATTCCCCACCCTCACGAGTCCGTCGCCCGTCCTCCGGGATCGAGACACACATTCCTGGTTGAGTGTTCCCGCCTCTTTCGAGACGGGAAATCTTCCACGGACTCCTTAACCTTCATCCTCGACGGACTCGTGCCGGCTCTCCCTCCCCCCTCCCCCGGAGGCGGACAGCCAAATGCCGCCTCCGATCGGGCTGACGACCAGGGCCGGTCTGGTAGAGACGCGGGTTTCGATCCGCGTCCCTGACGGGCAGCGCACACCACTCCGAAGCGTGGTGCACTAGACCGCTGCGCCATCCGCCAGGCCTGATATTATATATATTTTCACACAATTTTGGAATGCCCAGACTGATACCGGACCACAGGGTGCATCCCTACACTGGAACACGGCTCTTAATAGGATGAGCCACTCAGCAGCCCGTGAATAACACCGCACAGACATCGGACAGACAGATCGAAGAAGGGGAGAGAAGAGGAGCACAGGAAGCAGCGAGGCCATTGGCCGAGGTCCACGTACACAGGATGCTTATCGAACATGACGGGCAGAAACTCGTCCACAGGCAGCATCCTCTTCAGAGGCTCCGCCTTCAAGAGCTTTTTGGCGCCTTGCAATGACATCATATACCCAAGCGTCCAATAGGAGTAGTCTGCCTCCACCAGGTTGTGGATGTTGGGAACGGATTTCTCTGGGTGATCCACCTGCATCCTCTTCCTGCCAATGTAACTGATGGGGGAGAGAAAGAGGAATGAGTGAAAGGGAGAATGGAGGGGAAAGAGGGAGGTAGACGGAGGAAAAGGGAAATGTGAGTGGAAAAAAGCACACCACTTTAAATCCTCGAAATATCACAACCTGGGCTTGATCCAAGAGCATGAACGTGCAGGACTTCCAACTCTCTCACCACTTTTAAGACACAACTTAAGACTCACCTTTTCATCTCTGCTTTTCAAAACCACTAAACTTTAATTTGCACAAAACCACACGACGAACACCCATACCAGCTTTTCAGCCCCTCTTTTTAGGAAACATATATGTGTCTCGTTTATTTTATTATGTGTATAGGACAATTAGATTGTATGTATTTGTATTGCTCTTTTTGTTGTTTTTAAATGGTATCTGTTGTTAAGCACCTTGAGATTTCTCTGTATTTTAAAGTGTGCTATATAAATAAAATTCATTATTATATTTATTATTACGAATTCTTTGTTGTAGAGGAGTGGTGCTGTGAGGATCACCGTGGCCTGCGTTACACTGAGTGTAGTGTCACAAGACAGGGAGACTGTCTGGTACTCAGAAACCTAGACAAAATGATTCATTAAAGGGACAGGAAGCTACAGCAGTGAATCTCCGTCAAGCTGTGGGCACATTGGGGAAAGTTGGAGCAGTCTCCAAACCATGAGCTCATTCTCCATGGAAGTGAAATACCTGCTCACTACAGACAACCTGGTGCCTCTGAACAAAGACTTCAGCAGAACCTGGCTCTGTTACAGAGGGGCTTGGCAGGAAACTTAAAATGACTGAAAACAAATCTTCATTTGAAGATTTCATTTAAGGTGAAATCTTAATCTCCATTGAAGCTCTTCAATAGATGGCTAACTATCAGAGAGGAGGGGAAAAAAAAAAAAAAAAAAAAAAAAAAAAGCACTGCATAATTTAGACCATCGTTTCTAATGTGCGCCCTGTCCGCAGAGCTGGGCCCTATGCTCTGTGCTCTGTGCTCTGTGCCCTGTGCTCTGTGCCCTGTGTCGAGCTCTGTGCTGCACTCACATGAGGTCCCAGTCCAGACCTTCGCTCTTCAACTCCATCATCAGGTTCTGCAGGCGGCGCTTGAAGAACACCTCAAAGCGCAGGTCATCCTCAATCACCAGGGAGATCTTCAGACCCCGCTCCACAATCTATACACACAGGGCAATGTTACACACACACTCTCTCTCACACACACACACACACACACACAAAAGTGACTCCTTCCCAGCAGATCTCTACCATACACAGCACTTAGGCCTGAAAGCCTGGGGCTCGCCTACGCTCCTCACCTCCTTCCAGATGTTGTAGTGGGAGAGGAAGCAGCCCAGCTCTCCCTTTGTAAGGGGCCGGCCATGGTAGGGGTCATTGTACCCTGGGAGCATGTGTATCCCCATGTCTTGGATCTGGCTGACATTCAATGCGCTGATAGAGAAAGAGAGAGAGAGGGGGAGAGAGGAGGGGGGCATGTTAGGCATCACATACAACCAGTTGTACGCACAATCTAACTGCAATCTGTCGCTCTCCCTATTCATTCAACAAATAACTCTTCTCCCCCATACAAAAATGGCACCTAAAATTGGGCCCTATAAACAGACACAATTAATCACTGTGATGGTTACTCCATATTGTCATATTGTTTACGGTTTTTAAAATATACTGCTCCTTTCATTCAGTACAGTAAAAACAGGCTATGCTACTTTTCATAGAGTATGTATAAATGACAGTGTGTTTAATAGAGTTCAAGTCCAGGCTTGACGCTGTGCTGACACTCTCTAGACTGTAAATAAATGATGAGGGGTGTTGAATGGCCTGCTTTCATCATCACATATTCTTACGTGTTGGTTTTAGTGTATCGATTGCCTATTTTCCATTTGTTTATTTGAAAACCCATAGCTACATTTGGAATATTCTTCCTAGTTTCACCATAGGCAGTGTTTGTGTGTGAGTGTTTATTACAGTGCATTGATTGCAGTGTATTGATCATTGAGTGTTCATTGACATAAGACAGGAGAATTGTTAGTAGGTCTTCAATTTGAAAAAGACTTAGGAATTGTAGTTGATCAAAGTCTATCTGCATCAAAGCAGTGTGCTACAGCAATGAAAAAGGCAAACAGGATGCTGGGTATACTTAGCTCAATACTTAAGTATTGAGTATAAATCAAAGGAAGTTATATAATGCCTTTGTCAGACCTCACTTAGAGTACTGTGTGCAGTTCTGGGCACCGCACTACAAGAAAGATATAGAAGCTCTTGAAAAAGTTCAAAGAAGGGCAACTAAATTGGTACCTGGTATGAAAGGTAAAAGTTATGAGGATAGATTTAAGGCACTCAATCTATTTAAGCTTAGCAAACAGAGACTTAGGGTGGATTTGATTGAGGTTTTTAAATTCCTAAAAGAGATTAACAAAGCGAACTACCAAAGATTTTTTAAGGTAGGTGGGGTCAGCAGAACAAGAAACCACAGGCAAAAAAAATGGCTAATTCCGCACGGATATTAGGAAGTTTTTCTTTACACAGAGAGTTGTCAATGCCTGGAACAGCTTGCCAGGTCGGGTAGTAGAGGCAGAAACACCTGGGCTATTCAAGTCCAGGTTAGATGCAGTACTAGATACTCTTTAGATTAGGACATGACGAGCCTAGATGGGCCGAACGGCCCGTTCTCGTATTCCTGTATTCCTATTGACTGCAGTGTATTGATCATTGAGTGTTTACTGATTGCAGTGTATTGGTCGCCGTGCATTGCTGAGGAGACGTACTTGCCGTCCACAGCGGCGATGACCTTGCAGTCGATCTCCTGCTCGTAGAGCGTCCGCAGCATGCGATCCCGCCGGTCTTTCCGCCGCTGCAGGTTAATCATGAACACCTGCGGAGACATGCCCCCGTCAGCCCACAGCACGGCCAATCGGCACCAAGATGAGCCAATCAAAAGCAGGAGATGCCCCCTTTCACCACACAATACGACCAATCAAATACAGGACGTGCCCCTTTAGGTATACACAGCCTTTTTGGCAGAAACCCCCCTCACCTCGTCGAAGCCGATCTTGTCTGGCTGTCTGTTGGGAGCTGGTATGAAACTGGAGGGTTCAACTGGGGGGTTTCGCACTGTAGAAACGATGAGAAAAGGTACCATGATTGGGAGCAGGGAGAAAAGACACAGTACCTCTGACCCCGCAATCACCCCTGACCTCTGACCCCGCTCATCCATGTCCTCACCAGATACTCAGCTCTGTGTTCTTAACATTGAAAGTTCTGTCTTCCTACTGCTGAAACAGAACTGCGGAATCACTTCCAATCTTCAACCCACCTCTTCAGACTCCACTACCACTGAACACTGTCCATCTAGTCAATTGTAACACCACTGTTTACTTGTTCTACACTTAAAAAATTTAAAGTAAAAAAAAAAAACACTAACCTTTTCTTTCCCAGTGTTACAGGTATGGTATGCAGACGCCTGCAATGATGTCTTCTGTATAATATCCAGCTGTACTAAATTGTTCCTAAATGTATTAATGCACATCTTGTAAGTCGCTCTGGATAAGAGCATCTGCTAAATGCCTAAAATGTAAAATGTAAATGTAATGAAACGTTCCAGTTTGATCATCTGAAAACAGATGAATGGGAGTGACTAAACGCTGAAGCAATGGACGTTCAGCACTGTAATGTAGCACCAGAAACTCCTGTTACCAACCGGAATAATAAATACATATAATATATGCCATTTAGCACACACTTTTATCCAAAGCGACTTACAGTAGTGAATGCATACATTTTTCAGTATGTGGTCCCAGTGGGAATCGAACCCACAACCTAAGCGTTGTCAACACCATGCTCTACCTACTGAGCCACGCAGAACCCCCTGTGGTTAAAAGCAGAGAGGACGGAAGGAACACAGGAGCTGAGTATCTGGCGAGGCCTATGGAACCTGTGATCCTACACTCTCAGGACCTCTGACCTGATTCTGCTGTGACCTCTGACCCATGACCTCCAGCAAGGAGTGCAGGAAGCCGTCAGCCTCATCCGTCAAAGAGCCGTGAGATCGCAAGGGGACGGGGAAGTACCCATAATTCTCTCTGTTACACACAAACATCTGCACATCTGAGAGAGGGAGAAAGAGAGAGTGAGTGAATTTCTTTGAAACACTTTTTTTATTTTTAATTTTTTTTATTATTTTATTTTCAGATTGAAAATAAAATTGGGCATAGAAAGGGCATTTCTTTGAAACGTAATTTTAAATTGTTAAAAATCAATTAAACTTTTTGCCTACCCTGGTCTAAAAAAAAAAAAAACCAACCAATTAACAGCTGTCACCATAGACTGTAACTGAGCAGTAAGAAAAACCAAAACAACCACAAATAACCGTCATGGTGGAATGTAGCATGTCAGACAGAGAAACCCTTGTCCATTCGCACACCTTTTCTGGGGGGATGAAGAGAGAGGGGGAAAGAGGGGGATGAAAGGAAATAGAGCAGATGGAGAGGAGAAATAGAGCTGGTGGAGAGAGAGAGAGAGAGAGAGAGAGAGAGAGAGAGACAGACAGAGAGAGAGAGACAGAGAGAGAGAGAAAAGAGAGAGCCAGGAATGAAAGGAGAGGACCAGTAAGATAAAAAGCGTCCGCTCGTCCCCACCTGCCACGCGGGCAGCGAAGGCAAACACGATGATGTCGTCGAAGGCCCAGGTGTAGTCCGGGTGGGGCGGGTGGAAGGCCAGCAGGCGTGACGCTTCCTTGCGCAGGTCGATCAGGAAGGTGGAGTGCACCATGGGCACCGCGAAGCAGCCCTGCCTCACCTGCTTCCTCATGGGCATGTAGGCCGGGGTCCGCTTGTAGTAACCCTGAGGGCGACGGCACACGCTGGCACAGACGTACACACAGACGGCACACACAGACACGGCACACGCTGGCACAGACGTACACACAGACATACACACAGACGGCACACACAGACGTACACACAGACGTACACACAGACGACAGACGCTGGCACAGACGTACACACAGACGGCACACGCTGGCACAGACGTACACACAGACGGCACACGCTGGCACAGACGTACACACAGACGGCACACGCTGGCACAGACGTACACACAGACACGGCACACGCTGGCACAGACGTACACACAGACACGGCACACGCTGGCACAGACGTACACACAGACGGCACACGCTGGCACAGACGTACACACAGACGTACACACAGGCACAGACGCACACAGACGGCACACACTGGCACAGACGTGCACACAGGCACAGACGCTGGCACAGACGTACACACAGACGGCACACGCTGGCAGAGACGTACACACAGACGGCACACGCTGGCACAGACGTACACACAGACGTACACACAGACGGCACACGCTGGCACAGACGTACACACAGACGGCACACGCTGGCACAGACGTACACACAGACGGCACGCTCTCTCAACAGCACACAATACACAGGAAGCAATGTTTGATAGACACACACAAACTCAAACAAACATACACACACACACACACACACACACACACACACACACACACACACTCACTCACTCACTCACTCACTCACTCACTCACTCACATACAGTCACACTCACTCACTCACATACATACATACATACAGTCACACACTCATACACACACTGGTCTCACTCATTGACTTCTCTTCTGCACAATCTCACACTTTCTCTCACCCCCCAAACACACACACACACACACACACACACACAAACACACACACACACACACACACACACACACACACACACACACACACACACACACACACACACGCACACGTGTACCTGGGAGGTCATGCCACACCAGAAGTTGGAGTACGCTGCTCTGGACTCCAGCATGGGAGCAACGATGGTCTTATTCTCGCCGATCAGCTTCCACAGGACATCCTGATTGGTCAGGAGGTTATCGCAGTCCACCACCTGGGGGCAGAACCAGGGAAGGAGGATGAGTCAGTATTGGCCACCACTGAACAGCAGGGTGGAGTTAGGAGCTGGAACGGCTATGATATCTGACCTCCTGTCCCTACACCAAGGGAGCGCTTTGAACCGTATCGACGCACGGTTCAACCATCATTTTAGCTCTTTGTGCCTTCATCAGGCAAGAGTTTGAACCATCGTTTGACCTCGCATGGTTTCTTACCTGACCTGTTCTACAAGACTCATAATCAGTGTAAACAAATGTACAGGCAACTGCCAAAATAAAGGAAATACTTGAATAAATGAGGGATACAAAGTGTATTGAAAGCAGGTGCTTCCACACAGGTGTGGTTCTTCAGTTAATTGAAATATAAAATAAATATATACGCCATTTAGCAGACGCTTTTATCCAAAGCGACTTACAGTAGTGAATGCATACATTTTGAGTATATGTGGCCCCAGTGGGGAATGAACCCATGACCTAAGCGTTGCCAATGCCATGCTCTACCTACTGAGCCACAGAGCCATTAACATCTCATCATGCTTAGGGTCATGTATAAAAGTGCGAGGCAGGCCCACTTATTTTGGCTACCATGGCTAGAAAAAGAGATCTCTGTGACTTTGAAACATGGGTGACTGTTTGGGGCATGTTTGGCAGGAGCTTCAGTGACAAAGACTGCTCAACTTGCTGATGTTTTACGAGGCTAAGGTGATGTTGGCATGGAAGTCTGAAGGAAACACATCATCAACTAGGGGCAACTGTGGTCGAAAGAGCACACTTTTTGACCGTGATGTCCAGGCATTTTTCCACCACCGTCAACACAACACCAAATGATGGAATTTCTATTGGAAGAAAAGTGTTGCATCCCTCCAGTAAAGTTCCAGAATCTTTGTCAAGGCCTTGATGCTGTTCTGGCGCCTCGTGGTGGCCCAACGCCCTATTAAGACACTTCATGTTGGCGTTTCCTTTATTTTAGCAGTTACTGGTACACCTCTATCTTTTCAGGGTTTTTTATTTATTGGAAGAGGTAAAAACATTTTTTTATTTTTTATTTTTTTTGTAGTGCCAACTATTTTAAGGGGGGAAGGGTTTCATTACTGTGGCATTGTGCAGCTGTTACACACTTGTTTTGTTCCCAAGCTTGTGTTTTGTATACTGTATAAAACCAATAAAAATGTTTTTTTTTTAAAGAAGAAGAGGCAAAACCATAGACACCTGCCTGTCCTGTGTGATAAACACAGCCAGAACCTACACTGCAGGAACAACAGGCTAATAACACTCATTCTTCACTCCAGTCTGTGTTGCCAGGGGGAAGGGTTTTGCTGACGCACCATGAAATAGTCAGCCCACATTTCACGGGCAGTTTCCAGTGCGGCCTGTCTCAGCTTCATGACATGTGCGTAGCGATGGTTTGTCCAGTGCTTTGCCCCCACCTCTTCCTCGTACTCCCTGGAGAGACAAACCGACAGTTACACACAATCACAAATACAGCTGAACACACACACACACACACACACACACACACACAGTCACTCACAAACACACACACACACAACACACTCACAAACACAAACACAAACACACACACACACACACACACACAAACACACACACACACACACACACACACTCACCGGGGTTCTTCCTGAGGTCTCCATTCCACATAGTGATACAGACTCTGTACCTGGATCAGCCAGTCCCGCAGGATGGCAGTGGTGTTGTCCACATTGTGGTCTGTAGCTACCCTGCAGCACAGACCAACAGCACAGAGCAAACACAGTTACACACACACACACACACACACACACACACATACACACTACAGGCAGTGTTTTTATTCATCTTGATTTACATGCCTACTCCTCATTCCAGCTCCAGACAGAGAGAGAAGGAGGAAGAGCCTGGAAGAGAGGGAGCGAGAGAGCAAAGTTGCACTGTGACACAGCTCTGTACACATTTCTTTATTCTAGTAGGCCTATATTTTAATTGTACATAGATTTCTTAGTTTTGATAAGTTTTTGATTGTTTTGATTCACGCCTGCTTTGGCAATGTAAACGTATGTTTCCCATGCCAATAAAGCCCTTTGAATTGAATTGAATTGAGAGAGAAAGACAGGGAGAGAGAGCAGAAGAGACAGGTACGTTGTTCAACAGCCGACAGTAAACACTGGAAAGAGCAGACAGGGTGTGGAAACTGAAATAAATCGCTTTGTCCTCAGCACTCTCACTGGCACAATGTGTGTCTGCATGAGGGTGCATTTGCGTGTGTGTGTGTGTGTGTGTGTGTGTGTGTGTTTGATCATTTTGTCCTACGGCTCCGTGCGAGCAGAGACTGGATTTCCTGTCTGCGTGCCCAAATCTCACCGGGGTGAGAGAACACTGCGATTCAGCGTTAAGCACACAGGGCCCGTGTCCGATTCAGTCTCTCTACTCCTCGCTAAGCACACACGCTCCACACGCCGCCAGTCTGTACATGCGTTTCTCTGCTCCGAATCGAAAATATATACCACACACGGCCCTCGGCCAGCTCCACGCGCTAAACACACACACACCGCTGTCCCGACTGTCTCTCTACAGCACCACAAGCACACACACGGCCACTCTACGCTGCCTTAAACACACACCGCCACATGACAGCCGACCACTCTAAACACACACAGCTCTCTCTCTCTCTCTCTCTCTGACTCTCTACGCCAGGCTACACACACGGTGCCGTAGAACTCTCTCTACGCCAGGCTACACACACGGTGCCGTAGAACTCTCTCTACGCCAGGCTACACACACGGTGCCGTAGAACTCTCTCTACGCCAGGCTACACACACGGTGCCGTAGAACTCTCTCTACGCCAGGCTACACACACGGTGCCGTAGAACTCTCTCTACGGGTGCAGGCTACACACACGCCGTGCCGTAGAACTCTCTCTACGCCAGGCTACACACACGGTGCCGTAGAACTCTCTCTATGCCAGGCTACACACACGGTGCCGTAGAACTCTCTCTACACCATACTAAATACAGAGTCGGCAGGATTGTCCTTCTCTCATTATGCGCCAGAACCTTCTCTGGTAGATTTGGCAGATTGGATTGGATTTCTTGCTGTGGTTCTGTGCCAGCTACACATCCTCACACTATGGTTGCGCAGCTCAGCTGGTGGCCTGCAGAGTGAAAAGAAGTGGCGGCTGGCTGGCTGACATGCTTCAGAAGACAGTGTGCGCTTGTCTTCCCCTGGATGACTAAGGGCGATGCAGCTATGAGACGGGCTTATGAATACGATTCAACTTTCTTCACCGCGTATAAAAAGAAACAAATTGTGTTAACAATTTCAGTAGTGCGCGCACCAACACACACACACCTGCTCAGCGTACAAGAATAAATGGTATTATTAGATTCCTGTTCTATTTATTCTCGTTTAAGAGTCAGATTACTTGCCCACCACAACCCCCCCACCCCGAAAAAACTTGTTGACTTGAGAGGGGGGGTCCGGAGCAGGTTAAGCCCGGGAGGGAGGGGGAAGCTCATTCAAACAGCCCATGTAGCCGCGATCTCACTCGCCAGGCTTGGAGGGTTTCAACCCGGATTTACCCGGGCCAAATCAGCCTTGCACGGCTCCATCACCATCAGCACTGTCATATACAGTACCACATTGATAGCTAAACAATCCTGGATTACTGAATGTTTTGGATCGGTGTCTTTTGTAGAGAGAAAGAATGTGAAAAAACGAACTCTCGTTGGAATGGGCTGGAGAAGAGCCGAAGGCTATATAGACATTCCCCACTGAGACAGTACATATTTAAAAGCGTATAACGAACAATCGACTGAATTAAGACTTCTTTTAACGCGGCTCCAAATAAATCGTAGCCTATTGACATTCGCTATTGCCCCTCGACTTTCCTCCTTGTTGCATGTAGCAAGAACAAGTGAAACTTTGTTTTCCGTTTATTTGCGGTAACGTTAATGTCAGAAAAAAATGTAGCAAAATAACTGCTACACAAAAGACAAGATTGACAGGCTAAAGAGGATGAGGATGACATCTCTGAGCGGGACGTGTCTCAGCTAGTCTCCTTAAAAGGGCGACCGCACAAGAGATGCGATTTCCCTTCCACTCGCTGGGAGAAGTTAACACGTAGTATGCTCAACACACAGGAAAAAGACTAACGTTGGAACTAGTTTCTATTGGATCAGAGATGGACTGGTCCCCTCCCCCCCAATAAAAGTAACATTTCAGGACAAAAAAATAAAGAACATAAAACAAACCTTAGTAAAAAACATTTCTTAACGTTGTCGGAGACAACGATATTGTCTAGTAACACATTTTCACAATGCAGCCATTGATAACAACACTCGCTCGCAATCGACGTTTTCGCTAGACTGTCACGTTGTCCCTCAAATGCAATACGCTTATATGATTTATACCGATTCCCAGGCTTTAGAGTCGATGCAATAAATTCGCAATGAATCGTTAAGTTACAGCGACCGCCAAAACAAAACGGGAATCAACAGAACCGTCACGTGCATTTCACGTCGCTGTCGGTCTCGCTAACGCTGGTCGATTTCTAAACTTTTCACAAATGTTGATATGGTTGTTTTAAGGTCCAAGGCAGTAGCTAAGTCTTACCACAGAGCAATGCGGTCCTTAGGATAGTTGAGTCGCTCGATTAAGCCGAGGAAATGCGGCAAGGAGTGCTCCGAATTTCGGCAGACAAGGGCAATCAGTACCCGAGGAGCGAGCAGCGGAGACTCCGGGCTCCAGCGCTCCTCGGGGAAGTATCCTTGGCTGGGGTAGAGAAGCAACAGCAGGGCAGAAAGCAGCAAGGTGGATCGGTGCATTGCAAAGGAAAGTTAAGCAAAAAAAAAAGGAGTTAAAATGCCAGCAAGACAACGCAAAAAAGTGACAAGGCGAACACGAAAGGCTGGTAAGCGACCGAGCTGGCGATACTTGGGACCCCTTGGTCGAATTAATGACTACCGACATAAAATAAACATGTAAGTGACAACACTGCAGGCGAGCGGAGTCAGGAAGGCATTAAAGGGGAGGTTCCGCAACAGGCTCTCATTCGAAACAGACGACGGACGATCTGTGAGCAGACCATGAGTATGTATACGTCATCAAGAACTTGATTCGGGCAGGGTACATCTTTCCCATTTGCAAGCATACACGCTGCAATACATACTAATGATTACACGTCATATAATTGGATTTCAATGGTGGAAGAGAGAGACACTTAGTTAACACACAAAATCCGAGGACAGTTTGTTTGAAAGAAGGCTGTATAAATTGGAAATGAACATCAAGGGAACCAAAATATTAAATTGCAACAATATTTACTGTTATTGATAACATCATTGAATAAGTTAGGGACAGGGCCTACATTGGGGAGGTATAATAGATGGGTTGTGTAAACGTTATTTTTGATTATTTTTTTTTTCTATTTCTTTAAACGTTTTTTTATATGCTTTCCCCCCCTTTTTTTCACAATTTGGAATGCCCAATCAAGCCAACGCTTGCTGTGACCTCCACTATCAGTTCAGGAGAGCGCAGACGAGCACGCGCTCTCCCCCCGAAGCGCGTGACGCCAGACGCCAGCCAGCCGCTTCTTTTCACATCGCAGTTCCCAAGTTAAACTTGCACAGACACGAGTTAGAGGAAGACACAGCTTCATATGCAGCTTTGGACGCCTTATTGACCACCGCATTGTCATCCCCGCCAAATAGAATCCCTCACTGGGGCAATGCTACCATCGATTATGTGTCACCCTGAGGCACTGGCATGGCCTGGATTGCGTACCAGACCTTGGGGCCCTTCACCAGAAGGGGGGTCACTGCACCCGAATGAGTTGTGTGGTGGAATTTTTGAAAAGCGTATGTCTCCAATAGATCAGTTATGTAACTTAATATCTGTACATGGGCCAATGCTTGTAGATTCTGCAAAACAGGCTGCAGTAACATTCGCTAGGCCATAGGAGAGGGCCCACTGTAAGTGGGGCATTGGGGGCATTGAGTTGATGTGTCCAGCACGTGGATTCTGTAGCGGCACAGAACTCATTATGCAAGAAGTACAGAACTCATTCTAACAGGAATTTAGATGGAAGGTTCGTCTGTCTGTACGCTCAGGAGCATGAGAAGGGTACGGACAGTACCATCTAGACCAGAGGTTCTCAATCCTGGTCCTGGAGGGCCACAGGGTATGCTGATTTTTGTTTTCACTTCATAATCCGCAACCAATTTAAACACAAAAAAACAGGTGAGGTGAGTTCACTGTGTAATCAACTGCTTTAATTTATCAATTAAGTGCTGAGAAACAACGAAAACCAGCACATCCTGTGGCCCTCCAGGACTAGGATTGAGAACCCCTGATCTAGACTCTTGAGCTCTTGGTGTTGCAGATTGATGTATACATTAGTCAAAATGTAATCCTCCCCTATTTATGATGGAAGACCATGAAGGAATTTCACCTAGTGATTAACGAGTCCAGTACCAACTTTGAGGGCATTGAGGGGACAACGTGTATTAAATTGAGCACATGCATTTTGCTATGCTTAAGGATTCACCATTGTTTCAGAGATGTTGCTACATTCACTGTTAAGTGTTCCCGATTCTCGTGGCTGATAGGATGTAAACTCCTAGGATTGGGCTGTTTACATAAAAGCATGCAGGAACAAGATAGGTTTATCACAATAAAGGTATTGAGACGATATATAATATATATCTATATCAATATAACCATACAATGCACATTTAGGTTAGCTGAAGTGTTTGTCTATCTTTGTTATGTTGGTTTATCGAAGAGTGATGGACAAGAATCAAAAATGGGAATGCAATCAAACCTTAGGAATACAAAGCTCACGCCTTGTACTGTTCAATGAGAGCTCGAAGGAGAGGGGGGTTGTGTTCTGAAAATGCTGTGTCAAAGTAGTACCAGTGGCTCACCTGCAGGGGAATAAGGAGGGATATAATGGTAGATCAGTACCAGTGATGATGGTTTAATGTTTATGTTGAATGTTAATGATGAATAATGATTTCTTATATAAGATCAAAATGGAGTCTAAGAATGGGGGGACTGAGTTTATGTGGAAATTCCACCTTTTGTATGTTAATAAATAATTATTATTGCCACAGACTCTGAAGATTATTTTATTTTTGAAGGAGTATTAATTGTGGTGAGGGTCTCTCGGTCAATCTGGCCCTGAACCGAGGGCGGCCTATTTCACGACAGTTGTCTTGCTGGACAGTCCACCCCAAAACCCTCACTGAGGGTCTACGTATAGAATATGTAGATGACGTATATATACGTGGATAGTTTTTAACGGTGTGTATTCTAGTTAGTTAATGCACCTAACCATTGCGATCAAAACTTTTTAATCTGGGGTTCCTTTTGCTCAGAGCATGCAGACTTTTGTAACTCCATGATAAACTGGTGTGTTAGGTAGGAAGCACAGTTTTGCCGACCGATATACAGATTTCAGGAGTAGCTAGTAACAACATAGATCGTATTCCAAACATATCAACTCGTCTGTGTCAAATTTAACACTAAACACTAGCTAGCTCGTTATATGATTGATGCTTTCTGGACGTTCCGACAGGAACCATTTTGTATCTCCACTGAGAGGCACCGCTGTGATGGGACAGTGCAGTCGAATCCATCTTCCAGGCATTTCAAGCTTCGTTCTGGTTAAAGTCTCACACGTGTGTGGACAGAGCCGATTCGCTCCTTTGGGCTTTGCTGTCCCTTTAAGAGTAGTTGTCTTGCGTTGAGTTGGAATGTGCGAGAATCCTAAGTGGGCGTAGCAAGTGATGCCGAAATGTACACATTTACCGTGAATTTATGACTACAGTGCGGTTGTTGTTTTTTTGTTAGTTTTTTAAATAGCGCAATGGCTGTTTGTTTCGTGGCATCGGTACTGCGTTTAATGCCATTATTTTATTTGTGAGCCACACAGTCTGAAAAATGAATAATTCACGAAGGGACCCGCGGAATCCCCATGCACTCGTGGGGATATTCCATTTGGAGGAGCATGTGGGTATTGCACACTGATTGCGTGCACATTTGCGATCAATTTATCCCACAGCAGAATTGAATATGACGTCGTGGTTAGTTTTTAAAACGCAGTCATTAAGTTTCTTTACATTTCCGCCTAGAGTAAATGAGCCTAGGCTACTTTTTTAAAGTCTTGTTGGCGATGAGGCTTCGGCGCTCTCATCTCAGTTTTCAGTCAGATATGCAAACACAACACTAGCCCGAGATTTACTACGTGTTGACAGAATCCACATTCCTGGATTCCTCTGAGCTCCCTGTTTGCTTGCTGTCAGGAACACAATAGACGGCCGAGGCACGAGATTGAGGCCCGAGCTCACGGTAGACCACAGGGAAAACCCCAGACCAACGCGAGCTGAAATTGTGGAATACATAAGAGCATGCGTCTTTCACCACCTCTCTCAAGAAGCTGTAGTTCCTTTCTGACCCCCAATGCGTGGCCGTAGGCACTCCACTTTCAGTAATTAGTGGCAATTACTTAAAAGAATATGGCCAATTATACAATTATGTGCCAATCTGAGTGTTGACAGAAGGGCGCAAGTCTACAAATTGACGTTGTTTCAGAGATGAGTTTCCATAACATTTATCATGGAGGCTACATCTTTATTTTTTTATTTTTTGTACACTAGGCTACAACACCAGGTTTTTACACCTCTACGACAAGTCATGAAAGTGGAAACAACAAATTATCTGACAATGATTAAATTCAACACCAAAATATAAAATATTGTGCTCCCTTAACTGAATTTTAAAAATCAATAACTGTTGTTCTTTACATTTCTATTTTTGCCTTTAGGCTGTCAAAAAACATTTTCCTTTTGCTTTCAGTTGTTTTTATAAGTTTGTGCAGTTTAAATGTATGCGCCCACTCATTTCAACATATCGGTTTCTTTGCTCCAGGACGGGCATGATACGTCCTACCAAAGTGTCAACAGACATTTTCACAATTGAAAGCAGTAGCCTACTTACAAATCAATCTGTATGATTACATGTGGGGTGTGTGCAGCGCCAACTGTTGACTAGTCTACTACGCTGCAATACTCACCTAATTTGTGGTAATTAAATGATTACTTGATATTGTAATGCATTGATTGCTTAACAAGTAGCTTCTTCAGAAAGTCCTCCATCAACCTCTTGGTGTTGGAGGATGGAACTGCAGGTTCCTGACAGAGGTGGTGAAAAATGCATGCCCCTAGGCCTAGACATAAACATATGTAGACATAAACCAGTGGTCTCAAACTCAGTGCCACAAAGGGCCGTGTGTATGCATGTTTTCATTCCAACCAATTACTGCTGCCTTAATTGGCTCAACTACTCATTTAGCCATATGCATGCACCACTGTGCATTCTTGAAGTTAAAGCACAGAATATACTCAACAATTATTATTTAGATAACAAAAATATTTAATTTAACTTTATATACATTATGTGCAAGCCAACATGATAATTTAGGAAATAATGGAACTAATTATCTAATCAAAAGTGGAGGCTGCAGTAAAAACCAGCATACACATGGCCCTCCGTGACACTGAGTTTGAGACCACTGACATAAACGAATACAGCCCTCGGTACACATACAGGCTTAGAAGATTTCCCTTACTCTCCCTGTCCTGGTTACCCCTTGTGTATGCTCCTTTTATGTTCCAGAATCCATCTTACGATCCATTGTAGTCTGCCAATCTCATGATCAATTAAGGTTGTTGAAAACCTGTTTAAGTTCTACAATAACTTTTTCCATAAACTTATTTGAAGACAACACAGGGACGGCCTCATTGTCATTCGCGCTGTCATTTTCCACAAATGGTTCAGTTTCAGTGACCACACTTTTAAGCCAGTGATTCCCAATCCTCTCCTTGCGAACCGCAGCCGGTCCACGTGTTTGTTCAGTTCCGCCACCAACGCACCCGATTCAACTAGGTTAACTACTTAATGTGTGCTGAATCAGGTGTACTGGTGGTGGAATTGAACAAATACATGGGCCGGCTGAGGGTTCACAGGGGGAGGTTTTGGAACCACTGCTTTTAAGCAATGGGGACTGCACTGATTTAACCTGTCGGTCTGTAATGGAATCAATTAAAATGTAACCTTCTAAAGGAATTATTTGCTATATAGCACATTACGGAAGATTAAAGCATTGTCTGAGAACTGGCTAAAAGACCTGTGATGGGAATATGGGACATTTATCAGGGATGTGATTTTTCCAGATTATTCAGGAAATGCTGATTTTCTGGTGCTAAATATCTGTGGCTATTTGGCTTTATTTGCTGAACATTCTCTCCTGCTATCAGCTGTCAAAGAGTGCAACATTTCTTAATGTGTACACTTATGACATACACATGTCCACAAGACATCTATGGTCTGAAAATAAACATTTCCTGATTAACCAGGAAAAAAATCACATCCCTGATTTATTGTTAATGGCACGCATCGCTATTTCTGACAATATTAACTTAAAACGGTAAGTCATCCCTCAGCGGACATTAAAAGTGTCTAGTTAAGAACAACTAACAGCTCATTACAATTTAGGGGTTGTGGATATGGTTGGAACGCAAACCAGCATACAATGTGGGTCCACAGGGCCGAGTTTGCGAGCCACTAAAACAGCCTACACCTAACCTGCATTAGGACGACAAACCTGAGTAAGGATGTTTACAGACAGGAAAAATGGATATGGCAGAAGTCCTATCTCTCGCCACAGTGTTGTAGGGCTGTGTGTGGTTAGTGGGCTGTGTAGTGAGTGGGAACATTGGGTTTTCCATAAAGCATGTCCTCTTTCACAAACTACCTGTAGCTTGCTAGCTACCAAAATAACAAGCAGCACATCAGAATCAATTGCAGTAGCAGTGGCTGAAATTTATATTTTCCATTATTATTTCCAGTGCGTTCCACGTGTGAAAATCTCCGTAAGCACCCGAACACGACCGGGTGGCCGGTGGCTGTGTTCATTCTGCCCTACTTACTTCCTCAGGATTCCGTTGTGGTCAGTACATAGAGAATATCCGTTGAAGCCTCACAGTGTCACCATCTAGGCTCCACCCCTATGGACCCAATGAAAATGCGGGGAGCAAAACAGCTGTGTTGAATTGAGGCTGCGTCTTGTGTGCAGTGTGTCTGCTGGGAACGGCTACCAAACCGCCCGACTCACGGCAACCAGCTGCGGTCTGGACGCCGCTCAAACTGACATGGGTCAGATGTGAAATCATCGTGTCGAGATAAATTATTCTTCCCGAAAGTAAAGTGGGAGAACTGGTGAGGATGAGCAGTTTGTGAGCGACATTACTGCCAACTTCTCAGTAAGTAAATAAGATAAGTGAGGCCCAGCTCTTTAAAAATAGAAGACAACATTACTCTCGGTGACAAGAGTCGAACTCTCAACCCCATCAAAAACCCAAGTCCTACAACCCGCTGTCATCCCCATTGTTTTTCAACTGCCTTTCTGTGACCCCAAGTGGTATAAAGGTGAAACTGCAGTCCCATTCGAATGCATTCATCCGATGTTTCAACACTGGCAGACGGTCACGCCATATGACGGCTTTAAAAAAAATCTTTCCATTTATCTTCACCCTTTGTTTTAACATGTTTCAGGAATCTTTTAAAATATAGTTTGTAGTGGTGGCAATCAAGCACATGTACAGTAGGAGACAAAAGTAATGTGTGTGTGTGTATGAGTGTGTCATGTCCCACCCACAGTAGCTGACTTTGCTGTGTCAGGCATAGGATCTATAAACATGTGCCCATTAACACATTATGAAACAAGGATATACAGCAATCCATCCACCAGTGTCATATTTTTATTTTTCAATTATTTTCATCATTTCAGTCTTGTTTTTTCATTCCAGTGTTTTCCTAATATGGAGCGATCGCATACGGCCCCTTGCCATGTGGGCAGACCCTAGTGACCCCACCTTGCAGTGTCACAATGGCACATTTCCTGTTCTTCTAATTTCACTTCCCATTATTGGAGCCACTTATTGGTGCCTTTACTGTGTGATTGGTGGAACCAAGAGTGCTACAGCCCAGTCATACGACCTCAGCTTCTACAGAAGAAAAGCTCCTTCCTGTTCAAAAAGTGTTCAAACAGGTTGACGGAAGGAAGTTAATCCATAAAGGATTTTAACGTACACCAGGCACCAGAACTATAAACCCTGCCATGGAGGAGAACAAAATGGGTATATTTTGTAGAGCACCCTCATATTCAGTACTACACATCCTCAGAGAAATGGAATGGATTAAAAATAGGTTTGTACACATTCTGGAACCTTTCCAACACAAAGTTACAAATGAACAACCAATAAAATGGAATGCAAACAAGTCTATGGGAAGAAAGTCTAGCCTACAGGAAGTGACACGGTCCATGTGCATCGGTGCTCTGTGTAACACATAATTCCATCCCCCCTCCCAGCAAGTATTTTCTGTTGATTTCAAGAAGTTCACTCCCCCCCCCCTCTCTCTCTCAGGGTTGTCAGTGCAAAGTGCTTTGTACTCTTCTTATTGTCTTTATACTGATGCCAAGCTCCTCTCTCTGGCTCCCCCTGGTGGTATCTCAGATGTGTGCACCGGGAGCCAACTTCTCTACCTTGAGGGACAGGGAGGCGGCAGCTGGCTCGTCCAGGAGCCAGAGTAGCTCTCCCTGGCTGGGCACTACCCGTGCTGCAGGCAGAACCGGGCCTTCCCCACCCTCCAGGACACGCTGACGGAAACACAGAAGCAGTCAGACCTTCAAAAAACACTTATATTACATAATGGAGACCTTCAGAGAAGGTTACACTATTCCTGTGGATATTAACAAGTCATATAGCATTTTAAACGTTCAGTACGTTCCTGGAGAAATACACAATTCCCACATGCACATATAGCAACTATTATGTCACATTTAATTAAGTAATTTACTTAAATAATTCCATAGACTTTAATTATTAGAGGAAATTAGTAATTGGGATCTGTATCTGTTCATGTATGTGTTTTTTTTTTTTTTTTTTAAGCATTTAGCAGACGCTCTTATCCAGAACGACTTACAAGATGTGCATTAATACAAGGTAAGAACCTGTGTGTGTGTGTGTGTGTGTGTGTGTGTGTGTGTGTGTTCATGTGTTTGGGTGTGTGTGCACCTGTGTCAGTGCGCCACCTGGGAAATTATACATGCAACCTTCTGATTTACATGAAGATATAATTCCCTTTCGATTAGTCCACTCGGCTGCTCCCAACTCTTAATATTTGTGAAAAAATATAGACAAAGAAACCTGAAAGTGTGAAAGTGCAAGATAAACAATCACTATCGCAGCCTTGGGGACAGAGAGTTGTGGGATATAATGCAGACAGCGCTGTAGGATATCAGGGGCTTTAGGGAGAAGGCGCTCACCTTTAGCACGGTGGCTTTGCTGCCCCCTGTTGACACGAAGGCTACGCAGCGGGCAGCATTGACCACGGGCAGCGTAAGGGTGACCCGCTGAGGGGGGGGCTTGGGCGAGTCGCTGATGGGGGCCACCGTCTTCTGGGTCTCCTGACGGGAGCATCGTGACAGGAAGGAACGTGAACGCATCCCTGCCACATGTCCCAAAGACAATGTGTGCTGCTGTATCCGATGTATTCTTGTGTGCCTATTTTTAACTTGGCCAAATTGGCTAAACTAAATTGCCCCTCAGTTATGATATAGAGCTCCTGAATCTAATTGTATGTGAGAGACCACAGAGTATTTACGCTCCCTCGCTCCCAGTCCACTCCAACTGTGACCCCTTCATTATGCTGCTATTACTCACTTAGTGCGCCTCAATCAGTGAGCTCACATCTGACAAAGCAGCACAGTGCTTATGGTTGGTAATGGGAGAATGAGGTATCGTGACACCAAAAATGTGCGGAGCTATAATTAGCTGTCAATCACTGACTTGTCTGAACCAATTGAAAGGTTTTGCTCTTCACAACAAATCCACAATGACCGGTTCAAATCAGTGAGTGCCACCCATTTTAAGAAGGGTCTGCATCCACGAATTAAAAAATGCATGTGATCTCCAGTTTTCCGGTAGAATCACGTCATTTCTTGGCCTGAGAGTGGAGCTGTCCTGGTGGTGGAGGGGCTGCAGGCAGACCCTATTGCCCCTCTATGGTGTCCTGATACCTCATTCCCCAGCACTGCTTATAGTGACTACATATAAAAGCGCTCTGGTGCAAAATAGAATGGTCTAGGATGCAGTTCAGGTATACCTCCAGCAGGGGGTGGTCTGGGAAAAGTGAACAGGTGTGTCCATCGGGGCCCATCCCCAATAGCAGCAGGTCAAACACAGGGATCTCTTCACCGGGGAAGTTCTAAAGAGAGAAAACACACAAACTCTAAATGACACACAAAGAACACCAACACCAACACAGAGTTCCGGAACAAGCACAGACCCAATCACAAAGGGTTCTCGAACAAACACAGACCCAATTACAAAGGGTTCCAGAAAAGACACAAAATAAACCAATAAGAGTCCATATCACTCTCTCAAAGAAGTCAGAGTGACATTGACACACAAGCTAAAGAGACACATTGCCAGAGGATTCTAATTTACAAAAGGGACAGTGAAATAACGACTTGGTGTAGTGGATGTGATTTGGAGGGCTCTGTGGTCATTGTTAACATGCAACCACTTGTAACTGAGATCCACACATCATGCATGTCTGACTGGTACGTGTATTTATGAAGACTGTGTCTTAGCCTTGTGAGGACTGTCTGTTTGCCAATTCTATGTATGCATTGTGTGCATGCGTTTACCTCTCTCAGTTTGCAGGCGTAGTCCTCCGCACACTCTTGTACAGGTAAAGTGGGGTCGATGGTCAGAACACCACTCTCAGGTATATTAATTTTGGACAGAAGCTGATCCTGAAGCAAAAATAGAAAAAAAGATTGCAATACTTCTCACACACTCACAAATACTGTCTCATTTGTTATTGGTTGGTCAAATGGCTGTTTAAAAAAACAAAAACATACAAATAATACAACTGTTTCCCAAATACTGTTTCCCAAAGCCAATGCTTTGGAAAATTAACCCCAGAATAGAAGTGAGCTGCAGGTTCTAAACACAGCAGATAACTGACCTTCACATACATCACTTGATTACTTAAATAAGGCCGACTTACATAGTTACTTCCATAGAGTTACCCATCCTACTTCTATGTACAGGGATATTTGCTGAAGCCATTCAAGCTGAATATGATCTGGAGTCTGAATATAATATCTCACAAGTTTCTCTGCTCCCTTAGCTACGATTCCAGTCAAATGCTTATACGGTCTGTGCTGCTGAGACTAGACCACTGACCCTATTTATATGACATTACATTACATTACATTACAGGCATTTAGCAGACGCTCTTATCCAGAGCGACTTACAGTTTACATTTCTTTACAATCCATTTATACAGCTGGATATTAACTGAAGCAATTCAGGTTAAGTACCTTGCTCAAGGGTACAACAGCAATGACCCACCTGGGGATTGAACCTGCAACCTTAACGTTACAAGCCCAGTTCCCTAACCATTACACCACACTGCCTGCCAGAGACCCAATGACCCACCAGAGATGCTCTGTATTAGATGGTCTGTGGGTCCCGCCACTGACCACATGCCCGTTTACGCACGTGTCCCCTAGTGCCGCATGGCGTGTGCCAGGCCCGTTACCTTGTACAGCCCGTAAGTGCTCTCCGGATCACCAAAGGGAACCACCCTCTCGTCGCAGAAGCCCACGAGCCAGCGGCTACAGTCCAGGTCCGGCAGGGCGGTCAGCTCCTTGCTCAGCATGGCCACCAGGCTGCCTCCTGACACACCCACAGAGAAGCGACCCCTGTCGGACCGGCAGGCCCGGTCTGCCCGCGCGGCCACCAGGCGAGCCAGCGCCGGACCCAGCTCCGCGGCAGAAGGGAACACCAGGACCCTACGACCGGACATGTCTGTCTGAAGCAGAAGGGTGGAGGGTCTGAGGAGGAGACAAAGGGGTGGTAGATATATTGACAAATATATATATTTAGAGGGAGTATAGCGGGATATGAGAGATGAGGATTTAGGGAAAAGTATCGTTAGAGGTGAGGAACGGGAGAAAGGGCGCATCACGATCCCCGCGAGAATAGCATCAACATCAGTGATAATATTTCATAATATTTATCCAAAGCGACTTACAGTAGTGAATGCATACATGTTTCAGTATACAGTCAGGTCCATAAGTATTTGGACAGTGACACAATTTTCATCCTTTTGGCTCTGTACGCCAGCACAATGGATTTGAAATGAAACAATGAAAGAAGATGTGCTTTAAGTGTAGACTTTCAGCTTTAATTTAAGGGTTTTGTCAAAAATATTGTATGAACTGTGTAGGAATTACAAACATTTTATACATAGCCCCCCCCCCCAATTTTAGGGGCTCAATAGTAATTGGATAAACTACCATAATCATAAATTAAATTGTAATTTTTAATACTTGGTTGCAAATCCTTTGCAGTCAATGACTGCCTGAAGTCTGGAACCCATAGACATCACCAGACGCTGGGTTTCTTCCCTGGTGATGCTCTGCCAGGCCTTTACTGCCGCTGTCTTCAGTTCCTGCTTGTTCTTGGGGCGTTTTGCCTTCAGTTTTGCCTTCAGCAAGTGAAATGCATAATCAATTGGATTCAGGTCAGATGATTGACATGGCCATTGCAGAACATTCCACTTCTTTGCCTTAAAAAAGTCTTGGGTTGCTTTTGCATTATGCTTCGGGTCATTGTCCATCTGCACTGTGAAGCGCCGCCCAATGAGTTTTGAAGCATTTGGCTGAATCTGAGCAGATAATATAGCCCTATACACTTCAGAATTCATCCTGCTGCTTTTGTCAGCAGTCACATCATCAATAAATACAAGGGAACCAGTTCCATTGGCAGCCATACATGCCCACGCCATAACACCATGCTTCACAGATGAGGTGGTATGCTTCGGATCATGAGCAGTTCCTTCCCTTCTCCATACTCTTCTCTTCCCATCATTCTGGTACAAGTTGATCTTTGTCTCATCTGTCCATAGGATGTTGTTCCAGAACTGTACAGGCTTTTTTAGATGTTTTTTGGCAAACTCTAATCTGGTCTTCCTGTTTTTGAGGATTCTTGTGGTAAACCCTCTGTATTTACTCTGGTGAAGTCTTCTCCTGATTGTTGACTTTGACACAGATACGCCTACCTCCTGGAGGGTGTTCTTGATCTGGCCAGCTGTCGTGAAGGGGTTTTTCTTCACCAGGGAAAGAATTCTTCTGTCATGCACCACAGTTGTTTTCCGAGGTCTTCCGGGCCTTTTGGTGTTCCTGAGCTCACCAGTGCGTTCTTTCTTTTTAAGAATGTACCAAATAGTTGATTTGGCCACACCTAATGTTTTTGCTATCTCTCTGATGGATTTGTTTTGATTTTTCAGCCTAATGATGGCTTGCTTCACTGGCAGTGACAGCTCTTTGGACATACTGAGAGTTAACAGCAACAGATTCCAAATGCAAATACCACACTTTAAATCAAATTTAATCAACTCTAGACCTTTTATCTGCTTACTTGTGAATGAAATAATGAGGGAATAACACACACCTGGCCATGGAACAGCTGAGCAGCCAATTGTCAAATTACCTTTGGTCCCTTAAAAGGGGGAACCACATATAAAAAGTGCTGTAATTCCTTGGATGTAAATACCCTCAAATTAAAGCTGTAAGTCTGCACTTTGAGCTCATATTTAACTCCAATATGCTGTGGTAGACAGCTAAAATAACAATAACTTTGTCATTTGCGGGATATGTATGAGGATATAACGATCCCCGCGAATAGAATAATCATCAGAAACAATATTTAATAATATTTGCCATTTAGCAGACGCTTTTATCCAAAGCAATTTACAGTAGTGAATGCATACATGTTTCAGTATATGTGGTCCAAGTGGGAATCGAACCTGGGCGTTGCCAACGCCATGCTCTACCTCCTGAGCCACACAAAACCATCAGCTAACGTAACCTACATAATGATTACTTTCCCCATGATGTACAGCCAGGAGTTGTCGCTCTTGTGCTTTCTTACAATTCGCAGCGGTTTAACGGAATTAACATTTGGCAAGTTAACATTTGGCAAGTTAACCTTTGGCAGCCATCTCATCGTAAGAGGAAATGGCAAAAGCTGAACCGTGGAGCAAGCGAGCGTTAGCAAGCAGACCCAGGGAATGGATTAACTGCACTAGCTAGGAGCAGGCTTTGGTTATTTTAGCTAGCAGCCTTGCACGGTACCGTTTATTTCTGTACAATTTCGCTATTATACACATGATCCCCGTAACACGTTTTGAACTCTTTATTTACATCTTAAAAACGTGTGATTAGCCACCTATAAAGCGAAGCTGCAATGCTGCTGTTGGCAGAACTGGCCGTGCAGACTGGAAGTCATGCATTTTCTGGCTAATGCATTTCGGTGACACAATGAATCCAAACTAATCTTGGGAACTCATGCTAACTGGTTACCACAACTGGAAAGGTATATAACAATTATAAAATGGTTAATTAATTGCTCAGCATATTCAATGTGCAACAGGTGAAGAGAATAATATTTGTGTGTTAATTTACCTTGTTTTAAGTTTGACAGCGTAAGCTTGCTAGCTACGTTGAGCAGAGCATATGAAGATGGACGCAAAAATTTATACTTCCGGCTTCCGCATTCGAGTTTCAAAATAAAAGCACAATGGCAACTGAAAACGTGATTTACAGGACGAATACCCAGCCAAACGAAACACTCCCTCCTTGGGCAAAGCCATGGCCAATTATATGCCACCCCCTACACTGTGGGGGTACTGCTATCACTAGAACCATTAACCATAGGTTAACTAGTACTAACTAGTTAACTAGTAATTAGCTAGGCAGCCAGCGGGTATTTAAACAGTGAATGATTCTGGTGGTTTGGTAATGCTATGGGGCACTTTACTGTGGCATGGGTTGTGTGCAGTCACACCCTTAGCAGGCAAGGTTGATATCAATGCTTCACCCAATGTAATCATCTCTTTAAAACAGAAGCTTTTATGAACTGTGGCTTTATCATGCTTGTTTGTCTCCAATTGGCTACAGCATAACAGGTGAAGATGAAGAGTGGAACGTATCTATCCTCAGGACTGAAGAAAGTAAACAGGTAAAACACTGAATGAGAGAAAGGCAGAGGACCCTGGGCAGATTGTATCAAACTACTTAATATGTGGCCATAATACCATCTAAGCCATTTGCTTAGCAGATGTATAACAGATTCTTACACAACTTTGCAGATGCCCTCTTTACATGCACTAGCAGACTGTGTCAAAGTCTGAGATAACACACTGTGATTTGAAAACAGGAGTGACCTTTCAGAACCTACACAACCTTTTCAAATACTGTAAAGAGGCTACAAAATCACAGAGAGCTTGCTGGCCTGCTATCTACTTGATAATGTTGTACAGTAGGCTCCGTTTTTATTCACACCCTTGATAAAGATGAACAAAAGAGATTGTATAAAATACAATGAGGTATATTTTATGCAAAAAAATCAGAAAACTATATTCTTTAATAATAATTCATTGGCACGAACCACAATAAAACGGTTCACAAATTATAATTTGTTCCCCAGAAAAATCAAGAATCACAAATATTCACAGCCTGTTATCAGTACTTTGTGGTTCCTCCGTTGGCCATTATAACAGCAAGTTATAATGACCTTCTGAAGTGTCGTACGAGGTTATGGAACTTCTTGGGGGATCCTCAACCATTCCTCCATGCAGAATTGTTCTAGTTCCTTCAGATTCTTGGGTTGACGTTTGTGGACAGTTTATTTGAGTTCAAACTACAAATGTTAAATTGGATTCAGATCTGGAAACTGAGATGGCCACGTCAGGACATTGATCTTGTGCTCTCTCAACCATTTCTTCATTTCTTTGGACATATGTTTGGGATGGTTGTCTTCTGCCCTTTCCTAAAACAGGGGACCCTGTATATGCCTAATTACAACTAGAAATGCAGCTCATTAAGTGAATAACTTTATTGCATTTTTCAAATATCCACTGTCCACCTCAGTTTTTCATCCATCCATGTATGTGTCCTAGAACTGAATAGACCCTGCACACAAGTTGACTGTACAGGGTTCCCAACAGAGGGTCTTTTGGGCACCTTGTTAAAATACCATACTTTGATAAGATGGACTCTCAAAGATGGCTGAATAATTAAGTAACAGACATTGAAAGGTAATCAACAATCAAACAAACAAAGGGTAATCACATTTTAATCACAGATGTTGATGAAAATCAAGATGAAATCTTTAACTACATAGCAATCGTGGTTTCTCTCAATTATGCATTCTCTCAAATATTCCACTGCAATTATTTTGATAATAGTAATATTTTCTAGTGAATCTCTTCCCACACAGTTGTATAGTTTTTCTCCACTATGAATGTGCTGGTGTAAATCACAAACCCAGCACAACTACTTTTCCCGGTGAAGTGCTTTCCACACTCAGCACGCTTGTATGGCTTGTCTCGTGTATTTGTGCTGATGCATCTTACGATTACATTTGCTGGTGAAGACCTTCCCACACACTGCATAGCTGTGAGTTTGGTTTTCTCCTGTGTGAATGCGCAGTGATGGTCATGTTTTCTAGTGTAACTCTTCCCGCACTGTGTTTTTCTCCTACGTGAATGAGCTGATGCGTCTCACAACTCTGTTTGCTTTTGAAGCTCTTCCCACATTCTGCGCAGCTCTATGGATTTTCTCCAATGTGAACACGCGTGTGCAGATTGAGACTGTCCTTCCTACAGAAACTCCTCGCGCAGTATGCACAGCTGTAGGGCTTTTCTCCCGTGTGAACACGTGTGTGCTGAATAAGATTGCTTTTCTTACAGAAACTCTTCCCACAGTCTGCACAGCTGTAGGGCTTTTCTCCTTTGTGAATACGCTTGTGCTCATTGAGATTGTCTTTCTTGCAGAAGCGCTTCCCGCACTCTGCGCAGCTGTACGGCTTTTCTCCTGTGTGAGTGCGCTGATGCCTGTCACAACTCTGCTTGGTGGTGAAGCTCTTCCCACAGTCTGCACAGCTGTACGTGTTTTGTCCTGTGTGAATACGGTTGTGATGATTGAGGTAGTTTTTATTACAGAAACTTTTGCCACACTCTGCACAGCTGTAGGGCTTTTCTCCTGTGTGAACACGCTTGTGTCGATTGAGATTGTCTCTCTTGGAGAAACTCTTCCCACAGTCTGCACAGCTGTGCGGTTTTTCTCCTTTGTGAATATGCTTGTGCCGATTGAGATTGCGTCTCTTGCAGAAGCTCTTCCCACACTCGGCACACTTGTGCGTTTTGTCTCCCGTGTGAAATTGCAGATGCTTTTTAAACTTACTGGAAGAGAAAGTCTTTCCATCATGTGTACAATCTAGGTGTTTTTCTAGGGCACCGGTTTGCCTGCTGGTCTTTATGTTCTTTGCTGCGTCTACACTCTCACCATGATGAAAATATCCGTGAGCATCAGTTTCTGACTTCAGTTCTGTCATGCCCAATGGAGGTCCAGGGAGTTCTTCTGGTATAACTGCAGGCGTAGGCTGTGTGTGTTGTTCCTCTAATCCTTCTGCAGGTGTGGACTGTGTGTAATGTTCCTCTAGTTCCTCTGCAGGTATGTGCAGTGGGTCAGACTCCTCCTCACAGTACTGATGCTCAATGGAAGGTCTCTCACCAGCAGCAGCAGATTGCACAACTCCTGTGAAGAAAGGAGATGAAAATTGTGTGTAAGTGTGGAAAAATAAGAAAAAGGTGAAAAAATGTAAATGCTTATTCATTCATTCATAAATTCAAGAAAAATATTCATTTAAGTGTCTATTTACAGCTAGGGTCATGTGTTTTTGTGATTGGTTTTTCGGTCTCTGTCCTCCACCTGCGCTGTGCACATCTCTGTGGTTTCTCTCTTTTGGGTGAGCACTGGTGTAAGCTAAGGTGTACTTTCTGAGAGAACTCATTTCCATAATCTAGACATGTATGGCTTCTCTCCAGTGCAAGAACACAGATGTTTTTGGTCCAGTGTGAAAACTCTTCATGTTGTGCAAGTTGAGTTTTCTGACACTTTTGCAGGTGCAAATTTGCACGTGCTTTTTAAAACTTGCTGGAATAAGTGAAAAGCTTTCCACGACGTGCGCAAGCTAGGTGTTGTTTTCCCAGCTCTTGTGCGGGCCTTTATGTACTTTGCAGCATTCTTACCACGAAGGAAGTATTTGTGAGTGACCTCTGGAGGTGTGGGGGGTGTCTGTCGCTCTTCAATGCCTTCCATAGCAGGGGGGGAGCTGCGCTGTTCCTCTAGGCCCTCAGTGGAGGGTCCCTCACCAGCATCAGATCCTAAGCCACCTGTGAGGACAGAGAAGGAAAAATATGTATAGGTGTAGAAAGATAGAATGCCTCTTAATAAAGGAATTTCTTCATTTTGTTTCGTCTTTTGTAAAATAGTGTTTATTTTGCAAAGTAGTGAAGCAAAGGGCATACAATTATGATTGGGCATTCCAAATTGAAAGAAATTGGCAGTGCTTGTGAATGCGGTGACAGAAATCTGCTTTCCTCCGTAAAACATTTTTTTGGACATTATCGGCAATGATCAACTTTGTCCACTTACTCTGCTTGCCGATTGTCAGTCCTCTCTGTGGATAGCTGTCCTCTGCAAACGACTCCACCTTTACAGGAAACAGATTCAGCCGGTCCTCCGCTGGCTCTGTGGCCTGAAACAGAGGAGTGACCCGATTACTCTATGGACCTCCTCTCCAGCACAATACTGCCCCATCAATGAGGTACCGCAAAGAGACAAGGACAGCCCTGGGAACAGACCACAACACTGCCCCTCTGCTTTCCAGGAAATGGTGAAACACGGCAAAGGAGACAATTAGCTGCATGTGACTACAAATCCCACAATGCTTTGCTTCAACCAAGTCATATAAAGGATGACAGAAATGTCAATGCATAAGTTTAAGTAAGGAGGGAAACAATAAAGGAAGGATACATTTAGCTAATGTCACAATGACAACAGATCACAAAGAGATGCATAAATGTATGATAACACATACATGACATATATACAGTACATAAGTAGGACAAATAGCTTCTAGAGACAAGAGAGAGGGGAGAAAAGAAAAAAGCCTCATGTTATTAACTAGATATAGAGTTCCAGAAGAAACCTTTTGCTTACCGAAGGTATATTTACCAAAGTGTTATATTTAAAATAGTATACTACTACTTCCATTATATTCCTGCAGTAGAGCTGGTTTGTCAAATTCAGACAAGGAACTGACCTCTTCCTTGCAGACTGGCTGCAGTGGAGAGTCTTCCTCTTTCACGGCTGTGAGCTCTCCACCTCTCCAGCGACTGACCCATTCTTTCCCAAACACACGATCTATGGTGAGTGAAGGTTCCTCTTCTGAAATAGAAAATTTGAAAATCAAAAAGACAGCATCAACAAGCAGGAATGTGCACGACATACAAAATTCTTTTGAAAACCCTTTTGACTGTTATACATTTTTCAAATGTCAGCGCTGATTATATTTTTATTGTTTGAAGCTGCCAAGAAAGCAGCAGAGGGTGGTAGTTGTCAACTCATTAGTTATTAGAGTGCCAGCTTCTGTTGAAAATCGTTGAGGTTACTCAACAATTGTGAGATTTGGAAATCATGTTATGCAGGAATTTCTCACGTTAACAAGACAAATTACACCAAAATTGGTTGAGAATTTAAGCGAGTTACAGTAGATTTTATGAAGTCTGCATCTCTCAATACACTTGCGTTTGTTTAGATGCGGATCTTGCCCGCACCAACATGGCGGCCGCGTAGAGGCACCTGAACAGGGTGAATGGGGCATCTACGCTTTTATATCTATGGTTGCAACTGTGGTTGGAACGAAACCCACCATGCACAGGGGTCCCCTAGGACCAGGATTAAGAACCACTACTCTACTGCACTTACAGCAGTGGGAGGAGGTCGAAGAAGCCCACGCATTACACTCACCGCAACGGCTCCTCTCTGCTCGTGGGGTTTCATCTCTGAGCCGAACTCCGACCGAGCACACCTCCACACCGCTCTCTCGCGTCCCTGCTCCTCTCTTTCCACCTGCCCACGCCGCCTGCAGCTCGCTCTCAATTCGCACCAATTTCGTCTTCAGCGCGTCATTCTCGCTCTTACCTCGAGCAATTTCCAAACGCAACAACGCAGTGCCTTCGTTGATAACTTGACTGATTTCTGCAATTGCCGCTTTAGACAATACTTCCACGATAGAAGCCACCCGCGTCTGCAAGTGCAAAGTGACACAAGTCGACATTATAACCAACAATGTACGACCTTTTCAGAAAGCCGCTGGATTGTTTGTATCAAGTACTACCAACGACACTATCCAGCTTCTTCTTCTTCTTCTTTTAGATTCATGCGGTTCGCAAACAGAAAGTTGCACACCGCCACCTATTGTATGGAATGCAATCAGCAACGCTGTCCAACTGAAACGGAACGCGAAGCGATTTGACGTCACTACACGAGTGTAAGTAAACTGTAAAAAGTGTTAGTAAACACATGACATTTAAAATGCGGAAGCGAAAATGCGGATGTAATATAGACTTTATAGTGCCTGTCAAAAAAGTGAACTGTTGAGTAGCAAAAATACATAATAATAATAATCCAAAAATGTAGAAAATCCACTGAAGTTAATACACACTTCAGGACGATACACCGTATCGATTTTGTTTTTCTGTCCTGGTATTAGGTTTTGAAATTCTGGTCAACAGAGCTGTAGGTCTACAAATAAATCAGTAAAAATTGTAACTTCTTTTAAAATTAATCATTTTCCGCAACACATTGCAGAAAATGAAAACGTTCTTTGTCTGAGAATTGATATGACTGATTAAGGGTCCCTAAATGAATATGAAATATTCATTCTTTATAACATTACATTACAGGCATTTTGCAGATGCTCTTATCCAGAGCGACGTACAAGTGTTAACCGTAGTCAAGAACAGTTTAGCTGAAAGCCACCCTAGCGGGAAATATAGTTCCAGGTGCTAGGAGCAACCACATAGTTAAACTACGACCCTGTAGGTAAATCTGTAGCCACAATTCAAAGACAGCAATAAAACAAACAGAGCGGAAAATATCGGCGAAATAATGCCTAAACCTAATACAATACATAAACAAGTAGACAAGAGTGCAATACTAAACAGCTACATCCCTAAATTGACAAAACCGGAACACAGGGAGAGGTGATAACATGAATATCTGTAGCCCATTTGTCATACTGCATTAAGAGGCTAACATGAAATTATCCCTCACTAGGCATTAAAAGTGTCTAATTAAAAACAGTTAACAGCTTGCTTATACTTTAGTGCAATTATGGTTGGAATTAAAACCAGGATACGTAGGGGGTAGGCTAATCCAGGACCGAGTTTGAGAACCATAGAGTAGCCTAATTGGGACCCTTGGCAAACACTGTTAATGCAAACTACACACCGTTCAGTTAGGTTGACATGACATGATTAAACTGCATTGCTGTGTTGGCCAATATGTGTTAACAATACATTGACAACTTCATCAATTATCGTGGAAGAAAAAAAGAAAGAACTACGTGGTTTCATTATACAAAATCAGAATTTTTGGAGAGGATGTGTCATTCCTCTCAATGAGCAGTGTTAGAATCAGAATTTTCTATATCGTGCACATTCCTGCTTGTTGATGCTGTCTTTTTGATTTTCACATTTTCTATTTCAGAAGAGGAACCTTCACTCACCATAGATCATGTGTTTGGGAAGGAATGGGTCAGTCGGTGGAGAGGTAGAGAGTTCACAGCCGTGAAAGAAGACTCTCCACTGCAGCCAGTCTGCAAGGAAGAGGTCAGTTCACACTACTGTGAAGCTGGGGCTATGTTTGAATGCTTCATTAATTTTCCTTGCTTCCTTTGCCTGATTCCTTCTGAACACGTCGCAAGGAGAGGAATATCACAATACTTTTTTCCTGTTTCATTCCACTTTATTACACATAACTTTATTTACATATGGACTTTAATGTTTCGATTTTTTGTTTCGATTTTTTGAGTTAATACCAAAGTCTGGTGCAAATTTCACTTGAATAGGCTCATTGGAAATACATTTACTGGACAAAATGTTGATGTGTTCAATACTTATTTCCCCCATTGTAGGTTACCTTAGCTTGCATGCATGTAAGCTGAATTGATTTGGCTTACAGTAACCAGTTAGTTGTATCAAGCACAATGGCTGTCAAAAAAAACCCAGACTTCTCAAATAAAAAAGTTAGAATCCCAAGCCTGTATAGATTTTTTTATTTCATCAGCACACAGGTCTTTAGTCCTTTATACAGTTTGTTTGAAGGTGCCCTATCAAAATTCATCCATCCCAGCCATTTATGGTTTTGATAGTTGTTGAATAAAGTCATTCTCTACTCTAAGAAGTCCCCAGGCTCAATTATTATTATGCTGGTGAAGCTCTTCCCACATTCTGCACAGCTCTATGGACTTTCTCCTATGTGAACACACGTGTGCTGATTGAAAACGCTTTTCTTACAGAAACTCTTCCCGCAGTCTTCACAGCTGTAGGGCTTTTCTCCTTTGTGGACACGCGCGTGCTGATTGAGACCGCTTTTCTTACAGAAACTTTTCCCGCACTCTGCACAGCTGTAGGGCTTTTCTCCCGTGTGAACACGCGTGTGCTCACTAAGATTGCTTTTCTTGCAGAAACTCTTCCCACAGTATGCACAGCTGTAGGGCTTTTCCCCTTTGTGGACACGCGTGTGCTGATTGAGACTGTCTTTCCTACAGAAAGTCTTGATGCAGAACGCACAGCTGTACGGCTTTTCTCCTGTGTGAACACGCGTGTGCTGATTGAGACTGTCTTTCCTACAGAAAGTCTTGATGCAGAATGCACAGCTGTAGGGTTTTTCTCCTGTGTGAACACGCATGTGCTCACTAAGATTGCTTTTCCTACAGAAGCTCTTCCCACAGTATGCACAGCTGTAGGGCTTTTCTCCTTTGTGAACACGCGTGTGGTGATTGAGACTGTCTTTCCTACAGAAAGTCTTCCTGCAGTATGCACAGCTGTAGGGTTTTTCTCCTGTGTGAACACGCGTGTGCTGACTGAGACTGTCTTTCCTACAGAAATTCTTCCTGCAGTATGCACAGCTGTACGCTTTGTCTCCCGTGTGAAATTGCAGATGCTTTTTAAACTTACTAGAAGAGAAAGTCTTTCCATCATGTGTACAATCTAGGTGTTTTTCTAGGGCACCGGCTTGCTTGCTGGTCTTTATGTTCTTTGCTGCGTCTACACTCTCACCATGATGAAAATATCCGTGAGCATCAGTTTCTGACTTCAGTTCTGTCATGCCCAATGGAGGTCCGGGGGTTCTTCTGGTATAACCGCAGGTGTACACTGTGTGTGTTGTTCCTCTAATCCTTCTGCAGGTGTGGACTGTGTGTAATGTTCCTCTAATCCTTCTCCAGATGTGGACTGTGTGTAATGTTCCTCTAATCCTTCTCCAGGTGTGGACTGTGTGTAATGTTCCTCTAATCCTTCTCCAGGTGTGGACTGTGTGTAATGTTCCTCTAATCCTTCTGCAGGTGTGGACTGTGTGTAATGTTCCTCTCGCTCCTCTGCAGGTGTGGACTGTGTGTAATGTTCCTCTAATCCTTCTGCAGGTGTGGACTGTGTGTAATGTTCCTCTAATCCTTCTGCAGGTGTGGACTGTGTGTAATGTTCCTCTCGCTCCTCTGCAGGTGTGTGCAGTGGGTCAGACTCCTCCTCACAGTACTGATGCTCAACGGAAGGTCTCTCACCAGCAGCAGCAGATCGCACAACTCCTGTGAAGAAAGGAGATGAAAATTGTGTGTAAGTGTGGAAAAATAAGAAAAAGGTGAAAAAAGTAAATGCTTATTCATTCATTCATTCATTCATAAATTCAATTAAAATGCTCACTTAAGTGTCTATTTACAGCTAGGGTCATGTGTTTTTGTGATTGGTTTTTCAGTCTCTGTCCTCCACCTGCTCTGTGCCAATGAAGAAAACTTACATCCACAGTCTGATCTATCAGTCCATTCGTTTTGATTTTAGCAACTCGGTTAAACGAGAGCCTATGTCACGGTGCTAATTGACAACTGGTCTACCTGGTGCTCACTGAACAGAACACTCTGGCGCTGTGAAGGCTTTGCATTTGTACAAATGGTACACACAGACAGTTGTTTTTATTATACAATACAATACAACTTTATTAATCCCCGAGGGGCAATTTGATTTTGGGAATGGTAAGAACAGACAAGAAACAGACACAGACGGATACAAAAGAGCTATGTTACGGCTGGATGCGCAAGTGCAATTAAAAAATAAATAAGAACATGCTAGGCAAGCATTTCAAGTGCCAAGCTCCTCTAGAGCATAAGGTCTTATAGAGCATGAGTGACTTGTTTACCAGGCAGATGGCCTTGGGTATAAATGGATGCTCTGCGTCGGTTGGTTGAGCACCTGGGGAGGCGCAGACGCTGCCCAAGAGGGAGCATTTGAAACTGGGAATAGAGGACATGGCTACTGTCCCTCAGGATGTCATGGGCCTTCCTCCTGGCCTGCTGCTCATAGAATGAGACTAGGCTTCTGAGAGGCACCCCCGTGGTTTTGGAACAGGTGTTAACTATGGGTTGGAGGCTGTTCCCGTTTTTTCCCATTTTCTGCACTCAACACATCTCTGTGGTTTCTCTCTTTTGGGTGAGCACTGGTGTAAGCTAAGGTGTACTTTCTGAGAGAACTCATTTCCATAATCTAGACTTGTATGGCTTCTCTCCAGTGCAAGAACACAGATGTTTTTGGTCCAGTGTGAAAACTCTTCATGTTGTGCAAGTTGAGTTTTCTGACACTTTTGCAAGTGCAAATTTGCACGTGCTTTTAAAACATTGCTGGAATAAGTGAAAAGCTTTCCACAATGTGTGTAAGCTAGGTGTTGTTTTCCCAGCTCTTGTGCGGGCCTTTATGTACTTTGCAGCATTCTTACCACGAAGGAAGTATCTGTGAGTGACCTCTGGAGGTGTGGGGGGTGTCTGTCGCTCTTCAATGCCTTCCATAGCAGGGGGGGAGCTGCGCTGTTCCTCTAGGCCCTCAGTGGAGGGTCCCTCAGCATCACATCCTAAGCCGCCTGTGAGGACAGAGAAGGAAAAATATGTATAGGTGTAGAAAGATATAATGCCTCTTAAAAAAGGATTTCTTCATTTTGTTTCGTCTTTTGTAAAATAGTGTTTCTATTCTGCAAAGTAGCGAAGCAAAGGGCATACAATTATGATTGGGCATTCCAAATTGGGAGAAAAAGGAAAAATGTTTAAACATCAAAAGATCGGGGGAAGGGGGGGGGCACTAAAACAGCCCTGGCCCAGTCTAGAAGAGTCCCAGCAGACGGTGGGGGGCTCATTGGAAAGGGGAGGGCCGGGCCTATCCGCCAGTACCAGCTGTAGCACCCCCCGACAGACATTCGTGGTACTGTACCCGTTTAAATGATCCTTCATTTAAGTGTTGCCTTTATTTTGGTGGTAACCTGTATGTGATGAATGGCGAGTGATCTGGAGGACAATTTCTGCTAATCATTGCTCTTGAAAGTACTTTGATGTTCATTACTACTAAGTCTGAACAACTCATTTTCATTATGCCTACATGGAAGGAATTCCATTACCGCAGGAAAACCGCCTGAAAAACTCCTGAATCACCTGGATTTTTTTTTTTTAACCTAGATTTTTCATTTGGAATGTCTAATGATGTCTGTCGGCTGCTGCTTCGTCCTCCATCAATTTGGTCATTATACACTACAGCTAATTATACACTGCGCTATGGGCACTGGCATGACTGGATTCACTCCCAGACCCTGGGGCGCATCCATACACTAGAATCCAGTGAGCTGGTAGGATGAGCCACCCAGCAGCCACCCACAGTAATCGACTGAATGGCAAGTTATGTGCTTCTCTCTGAACAAGCTGGACTGTATTGGTCGATGGCAGTGCTTGTGAATGCGGTGACATAAATCGGCTTTCCTCCATCCATTTTTTTTTCTTCAGCAATGATCAACTTTGTCCACTTACTCTGCTTGCCGATTGTCAGTCCTCTCTGTGGATAGCTGTCCACTGCAAACCACTCCGCCTTTACAGGAAACAGATTCAGCCGGTCCTCCGCTGGCTCTGTGGCCTGAAACAGAGGAGTGACCCGATTACTCTATGGACCTCCTCTCCGGCACAATACTGCCCCATCAATGAGGTACCGCAAAGAGACAAGGACAGCCCTGGGAACAGACCACAACACGCCCCCTCTGCTTCCCAGGAAATGGTGAAACACGGCAAAGGAGACAATTAGCTGTGTGTGACTACAAATCCCACAATGCTTTGCTTCAACCAAGTCATATAAAGGATGACAGAAATGTTGGTGCATAAGTTTAAGTAAGGAGGGAAAGGAACATGGCCCCAGCTTCACAGCGGTGTGAACGGACCTCTTCCTTGCAGACTGGCTGCAGTGAAGAATCTTCCTCTTTCACGGCTGTGAGCTCTCCACCTCTCCACCGACTGACCCATTCCTTCCCAAACACACGATCCATGGTGAGTGAAGGTTCCTCTTCTGAAATAGAAAATGTGAAAATCAAAAAGGCAGCACCAACAAGCAGGAATGTGCACGATAGAGAAAATTCGGAATCTTATTATTATTATTATTTTTTTTTTCTTCTCCCGCAATAATTGTTGAATTTGTCAATGTACTGTCAACACATTAGGGCTGTCCCCGACTAAAACAAATCTTGGTCGACCAACGATTGGTCGACCAACGATTGGTCGAAACGTTTTTTCTATACGACACACCCTATTTGTTTTAATAAATACAACTACATGCACACTGCGCTTGTCTCATATTTTATGACTTTCTTAAGTGAATGACACAAATGAGTAACAATAGGCTAATGACTTTATGGAGCCGGAGTTCAAGATTACCTTAAAGAAAAAATAACTTCTCCATTCCAAGCTCATGCTGCCCTTGCAGATTCTGCCGTTGCGCTTGTGAAGTTGCGTCACTGCGTAATCTTGTGACGATGACGGTGATCAGGCGAGCAAGCGGTAATCTTGGCTTTGTACACATTTTTTGCTATACCGAAGTGAAGTCATTTTATCAAAGTTCCCTTTTGTTAAGCGTTTTGTGACAATGTATTTGTGAAAAGAGCTATACAAATACATTTGATTTGATTTGATTTGATTTAGATACGGCCATGGTTATATGACAGTGATGGATATGATATATATTGTTTTTTTCTTTAGGTCGTTGGTCGGTGTGCATGCTAAGGGTGTTCATACATTTTGCCCGAATGAACTGGCTCAGGGTCTGTTTTATTGTGTTTTCTTCACTGGTTAAAAATCATAAGTGCAGCAATAGGCCTGATCTTGGACCAGTTGTTGAGGGCAGAATGTAGGCTCATCACAGCCAGGCAGAATGTGCTTACTGTATCCTGGTAAAACCAGGACATCTGGTCACACTACCTACAGCTGAAATCAATAAAGTCTTAAATGCTTAAAGTTTGGACACCTGGTACCATTTTCCACAAAATTATAGATGTGAATAATATGGGACAACTATTCTTCCTGGCATGCATAGTTAGGCTAATTCTGACATAGTGTGGCCTTAAGAAGGTAGGTCTAAACCTTTTTAAATGTCTAATTAAGAACAATCAAGAGATTTGTTACAATTAGAGAGTTGCAACCATAGATATTGAGTGTATTGAGAGATGCAGACCTCCCCTGATGAAATCTATTGTAACTTGCTTAATTCTCAAGCAATTTTCATGAAATTTGGCTTGTTAGAAACAATTTTTTGCATAACTTGATTTCACAGACCAGCTATTTGTAAAAACGCCCTTTTGACTGTTATACATTTTTCAAATGTCAGAGCTCTTTTTATTGTTTTAAGCTGCCAAGAAAGCAGTAGAGGGTGGTTGTTATAAACGTATTAGGGTGCCAGGTTCTGTGGAAAGTCGTTGAGGTTACTCAACAATTGTAAGATTTGGAAATCAAGTAACCTGCATGTTATGCAGAAATGTATCACGTTAACAAGCAAAATTGCACAAAAATTGGTTGAGAATTTAAGCGAGTTACAGTAGATTTTATAAAGGGAAGTCTGCATTTCTCAATACATTTGCGTTTGTTTAGACGCGAATCTTGCCCGCCAACATGGCGGCCGCGTAGAGGCACCTGAACAGGGTGAATGGGGCATCTATGCTTTTACATCTATGGTTGCAACTGTGGTTGGAACGAAAACGAGGGAGAATCTAAACCCAGTCTGGGCCAGATGGACCAAGAGATCCCACCGCACTGGATACTTCTTCAAAATAAGTAGTCTTCTTTCAAAGTAAAACAATCTTCAGAGTCTGTAGTCATAATGATTATTTATTTGAATATGGACAATGGTTACATTCAATGAGCCGTTGGTTCGCGAAGCAAGGACTGAAATCTCCTCCCTGAGCCATCTCCTTTTACATTCAAAGAGCCATTGGTTTGCGAAGCAAGGACTGAAGCTCTTCCCTAAAATCCCACTTTTTATCCTGTATTGAAACCCCCTCTCCCTCACAAGATTCAACACTCCTATCTATGATGTCCCATGAAGTTACCACTCCCATTGGGGTGGGATTCCCCGAAAAGCCCCTTCCCCCCTTTTTCGCCACCATTTTTACTTTATATAAGACACCATTCGTTATTTCTGTCACCGTCTGGCATAAAAAGTAAAACAGCCAATTATTAATACCATCCCCCCATCTGCACACTGCACCTGCATCCTGCCCTGCCCCCACAAGCGCGGCCTTAGTTGTGCTAGTCGGACAAACCACTGGCCCTGGGCTTGCCTCCAGGCATCCCCATCGCAGGTGTCCCTGGGCCCCTCTCAGCCTAACACAGACTCAAAATTCATATGCATCTAAAATAATACATACAAAATGATTAAAATCACAAGAACAAAACGCAGAGAACTCAGGACTTATGAAATGCAGGCTTTTCTAGGTTTTTTTTCTCCCACAAAAACCACCATGCACAGGGGTACCCTAGGACCAGGGCTGTGTTCGAAACCGTTCCCTATTCCCTAAATAGTGCACTATATAGTGTGTTCGCCATTTTGTAGTGGTGTTCGAATTCTCAACGGTTAATTTCGTTCACTATATAGTCCACTATAAAATACCCACAATTCACAGCGATTTCTAGTGAACAGCGAATGTACCCTACAATTTCTCCCGTATACCACAATGCAATGCGGTTGTGTCTTAGTTAGCTCACGACTTCCATAACGGTAGCTATTGGTGGCTAAAGCAGTGGCTAGCAGACAGCACCACAGTTGACAAAACCACACTTGCACATCATTAGAATTTAAACAATTTATTTGGGATTTCACATTCAAAGCTGAACATGCAAACCCGAGACCACCTGAGTACATTTCAACCTGCTGTCAGGTTTGTGCTCGGTTTGTTTACGTGATACTGGGCGCGTCCGCTTGCGTCACCTGAATATCCGGCACTTTGTTTTAGACGCAAATGACGTTCAGTGTAGTGTCCGAAAACAGTTTAATCGTTCACTACATGGAACACTACATAGGGAACAGGAAATGAGTGAACGAGCGAACGGTTTCGAACACAACCCAGGATTAAGAACCAGAAGAAGCCCACGCATTACACTCACCGCAACGGCTCCTCTCTGCTCGTGGGGTTTCATCGCTGAGCCGAACTCCGACCGAGCACACCTCCACACCGCTCTCTCGCGTCCCTGCTCCTCTCTTTCCACCTGCCCACGCCGCCTGCAGCTCGCTCTCAATTCGCACCAATTTCGTCTTCAGCGCGTCATTCTCGCTCTTACCTCGAGCAATTTCCAAACGCAACAACGCAGTGCCTTCGTTGATAACTTGACTGATTTCTGTAATTGCCGCTTTAGCCAATACTTCCACGATAGAAGCCACCTGCGTCTGCAAGTGCAAAGTGGCACAAGTCGACATTATAACCAACAATGACCTTTTCAGAAAGCCGTTGGGTTGTTTGTATCAAGTACTACCAACGACACTATCCAGCTTCTGCGTCTTATTCTTCTTCTCCGCCTTCTTCTTCTGCTTTTAGATTCATGGCGGTTCGCAAACAGAAAGTTGCACACCGCCACCTATTGTATGGAATGCAATCAGCAACGCTGTCCAACTGAAACGGAACACGAAGCGATTTGACGTCACTACACGAGAGTGTTAGTGTTAGTAAACACATGACATTTAAAATGCCGAAGCGAAAATGTGGATGTAATATAGAGTTTATAGTGCCTGCCAAAAACGTTACCTGTTGAGTAATAAAAGAGTGCTGCAGAAAATCCACGGAAGGTTAATACACACACCAGGACGATACACCATATCGATTTTGTTTTTCTGTCCTGGTATTAATAATAATATACGCCATTTAGCAGATGATTTTATCCAAAGCGACTTATAGTAGTGAATGCATACATTTTTCAGTATATGTGGCCCCAGTGGGGATTGAACCCACAACCTAAGCGTTGCCAACGCTGTGCTCTACCAACTGAGCCACAGAGAACCACATTTCCCACATAGAACAACTATTAGGTTTTGAAATTCTGGTCAACCGAGCTGTAGATCTACCAATAAATCAGTAAATTAAAATGTAACCTCTTTTAAAATTAATCATTTTCCACAACACATTGCAGAAAATGAAAACGTTGTTTGTCTGAGAATTGATATTACTGATTAAGAGTCCCTAAATGAATATTAAATATTCATTCTTTATAACATGAATATCTTTAGCCCATTTGTCATACTGTGGCATTAAGAGGGTTAAAAACAATTAACAGCTTGCTTATACTTTAGTGCAATTATGGTTGGAATGAAAACTAGGATACTCCAGGACCGAGTTTGAAAACCACTGCCATAGAGTAACTGGGACCCTTGGCAAACACTGTTAATGCAAACTACACAGCGTTCAGTTAAGCTGACATGAATAAACTGCATTGCTGTGTTGGCCAATATGTGTTGACAATATATTGACAACTTCAACAATTATCGTGGGAGAAAAAAAGAAAGGACTACCTGGTTTCATCTTACAAAATTGTAAAGACATTTTTTTGGGAGAGGGTGTGAAATTCCTCTCAATGAGCAGTGTTAGAATCAGAATTTTCTATATCATGCACATTCCTGCTTGTTGATGCTGTCTTTTTGATTTTCACATTTTGTATTTCAGAAGAGGAACCTTCACTGAACATACACCACCGTTCAAAAGTTTGGGGTCACCTTCCATCTGGTCTATGGCTAATCGGGCACTCCTTCATTCTTCAGCAAGATAACGACCCGAAACACACCTTGAAGTTGTGCAAGAACTATCTGGTGAAGGAGGAATGTGAACAACAACTCAAACTAAAGACCTGGCCTGCCCAGTGTCCAGACCTCAATCCCATAGAACTTGTATGGGACAAACTGGAAAGGAAGAGTCAAAGCAAAGCAACCCACAAGTTTCTCTGGGAATTGCTGCAGGATAGCTGGGAAAACATGTCGGGTGATTTCCTGCTAAAACTTATGAACCGAATGGCCACTGTTTGTGAGGCTATTCTCACGCCAAAGGGTGACTATTTTGAGGAATCCAAGATTACATTTTCAATATAATTTTCTTGAACATTTCTTTGATGTTCATTTTGTTCATTGTTACATGTGTTTTTTGTCATTTTAAAGTATTTACAGAAATGTATACGGTGTAAAGCATTGTCAATTATGAGATAAAAATAGTTTCCAACAGGTGACCCCAAACTTTTGAACGGTAGTGTAGATCATGTGTTTGGGAAGGAATGAGTCAGTCGGTGGAGAGGTGGAGAGCTCACAACCGTGAAAGAGGAAGACTCTCCACTGCAGCCAGTCTGCAAGGAAGAGGTCAGTTCACACCGCTGTGAAGCTGGGGCTATGTTTGAATGCTTCATTAATTTTCCTTGTTTCCTTACCTGCCTGATTCCTTCTGAACACGTCGCAAGGAGAGGAAGGAGGAGAGAAGACGAGGAAACAAGAAGAGAGGAAAGTGCTCCTATCAATTCGGACATCCTCCTTCACTTCAGTATCATTTTGAGGTGACATTGTTCATGAGTGACACAGAAATCTCCAGCACATATGCACCCTAACACTGTTAATGCTTTTGACCCTGACTTTCATTATAAATAGCACTCCGCTACAGTAAAATTCCTGATTAGGAATTGGGTTGCTTGTATTTTGTTAGGCTATACGGCTTTAACATTTTGAAAAACGGTCTCCATTGACTTGGTGGAAGGACTTTAGTGTTCTTCAGAATCCCAAAGTGGCAGTTAAACAAATTACGTTACTACGGTAACAGAACTCTGACAGTGTCCTAAGCCTTGTACTCACTAGCAAGTTAAGTAACATTATCAAGGTAATATCTCTCAATATATCCAGCTGACAAACTACTTTGCTGTCTGAATTTGACAAAGAATTGTACTTCCAGAATTTATAAGTATCTCTACCTGCTTCAAACTCCAGTAACTTTAGTTTGCAATATTAGCTAGCACTAGCAGCATTCCAGGTAGGTTCGCTAGCGATCTAACTTTAGCTAAACATATTGCTAGCACAGACTAAGAATTATTAACTAAGAACTACTAACGTTATTGTCTGAATTTGACAAACCAGCTCTACTGCATTAACATATTGGCCTAAATATTAACTTTAAATTCTACTACTAAAGTACTTACCAGAGGTTACGTTAGTAATATATTATTTTAAATATAGCTAATGTAACACAATTCCTGCTGGTACAGATGGCTAACCAACTAACTTATCTTGCTGTAGTCAAGTGCAGTCAACTTTATTAGACTTGAACTAGCTTTCCTGCTGTTACTATGCCTCACTAACCCCGTGTAACTGTCCTGTTGTAGTTAGCAAGCAAGCAAAATTCAAATATGAGAAAACGTCTTTCTCTGATTTGTTTTGGCAGTCAAGATCAGAGTGTTTCAGCAGGAAGTAGCAAACCGTGTTAAAAGAACAATAGCACACTTGTGGAAGCACACTAGCATGCATTTCAAACCGTCCTCTGGGAAAATGGAAGTGAGAAATTCTAATTTTAAGTGGAGCCATCTTTGGCCCCATTTCAAATCCATGATCGAGTACATGCTAGGTTCAACGGTGTCACGGTCGCTGTAACTGTATCTGGCATGTCACGCATGCATGCTGGCGCATACACACAGCCAGTTATAGACACACGACCAAGGACAGGCGATGGAGGACATGTCACACAAACGGCCCGTTATAGACATGGGGCTCGGGCTGAGTTTCGGAGACAGCATGGAGTCCGTGATGGAGTCCGTGTCGCTCTCCGTGCTGGAGGACGACCCCCGCTGCGGGGCGTGCGGGGAGGTATTCGCGGAGCCCCTGGTCCTCTCCTGCGTGCTCTGCGGCCGCAGCTTCTGCGGGGCCTGCCTGCAGCGGCACTGGGAGCGGAGCGCCTCCCGGGAATGCCCGCTCTGCGACGGATGGCCCCCCGGAGGAGCCCCCCCCCAGGCGGCCTGCGCCGAGCACGGTCACAGGCTCACGCTCTTCTGCCTGGAGGAGCTGCGGCCCGTCTGCGCCGCCTGCCGGGAGTCTGCCAGCCACAGCGGGCACAGGGTGTACCCACTGACGGAGGCCACGCTCGACTGCAAGGTACGGTTCGCCGACTGTTCTCGTTCTTCGTGTAGCGCACGCCTGTGTGGGGGGGGTAAGGTCGCGTCTGTGTGTTGTGTGTGTTAACGGGTTTTATAATAATAATATACGCCATTTAGCAGACGCTTTTATCCAAAGCGACTTACAGTAGTGAATGTATACATTTTCAGTATATGTGGCCCCAGTGGGGATTGAACCCACAACCTAAGCGTTCCCAACGCTGTGCTCTACCAACTGAGCCACAGAGAACCACGTTGTGGCTGATGCCTCACCTTACCCCAAACCAGTGCTGAGATCAGATTGGCTCTTTAAGGCTATGGCTGTGGGTCGAGGCGCTGTGAGACGGCCGTGGCGCATTGGGTTACATATTTTTCATGCTCATCAAACCGTTCAGTGACCACCTGTGCCCTGTGGATGGGGACATTGTCACCCACTCCGGTCAGGATAGAAATGCTACACCATAGGATAAAGGTGATCACTCAGAATGGCTTTGTATTTATTGGTGTTTACCTTGCCCTCTAAGGGGTTGGGTGGACCTAAACCATGCCAAGAAACTGCACCCAACACCATTAAAAAAGCGTCCAGGACCCTTAATTTACTCAAGTGTTTCCTTTATTTTGGCAGTTACCTATATTTTGTTGCCCATGGTGCCTCTGTGTGTCAGTGGTGTGTCAGTATGGTAGTCTGTGTCAGTAGTTTTTCTGTATAACTGCCATGTCTCTCTTTACACCAATAGTGTAAGGAGTATCGAGTGCAGGAAGTATGTGTGTGTGTCAGCACCCCTTCTGTGTATCATCGTCTTCTGTCTATGAGTAATATTGAGTTCCCCTTATGTGTCAGTCGTGTGGAATTGGTGAACTTGGGATCTCTTGGCAATTATTCCAGATGTTTAATGATTGAGAAAGTGTACTGTGACCAACGATCTGTTATTGAAGAATTCAGAAAGGTGTTTACAAAATGTACTTCAGAGAAGGTCGGAAAATACCTTTTGGCCATGTATACTTGGACCAGGACTCGAGGTTGGAGCCGAATCTGACGCCTGAAAGAGGTGTTGTTTACCCTTTTCCAATGATTGGACATTCAAGCCACGACTACCATTACTTTTTATTTTATTTACTTTTTTTCTGATTTTTCCCCTGTTTTTTCTCCCAATTTGGTAGCCAATTGTACCCTTTATTTTTATTTTCAATTCCCCACCCCCACGAGTCCGTAACGAGATATTCCTGGACCTATTTCCCCGCCTTCTTTCGAGACGGAGATCTTCCACAGACTCCATTAACCTTCTCCTCGACGGACTCGTGCCGGCTCTCCCTCCCCCTTCCCCCCGGAGGCGGACAGCCAAATGCCGCCTCCGATCGGGCCTACCATGACTTTATTATCTATTCGAATGAGAATTGTCATCTCCCGAGACATCCTGCCAAGGTCCAAATGGCGCTTTAGTACGCGCGAGGGGCTGAAGAAACACAAAATAGCCATCTTCCCTGTGGCCCAATGGATTGTGGGAAAACAGGAGCAGGTCTGGACCAAGCGAGGCAGAAAGGGACTGGTTGGCAGTGTGAGTTAAAAGGCGAGGCAGAACGGGGGGGTGGAAGGGGCGGGGCTCTGGGCCCCTGTAACTCGATGCGCGCCTCCACGGCCCGTTATAGACATGGGGCTTGAGCTGACGGCGGGAGAGGGCATGGAGTCCGTGTCGCTCTGCGTGCTGGAGGAGGACCCCGGTGCGGGGCGTGCGGGGAGGTATTCGGGGCGCCCCTGGTGCTCTCGTGCGTGCTCTGCGGCCGCAGCTTCTGCGGGGCCTGCCTGCAGCGGCACTGGGAGCGGAGCGCCTCCCGGGAATGCCCGCTCTGCGACCGAGGGCCCCCCGGAGGAGCCCCCCCCCAGGCGGCCTGCGCCGAGCACGGTCACAGGCTCACGCTCTTCTGCCTGGAGGAGCTGCGGCCCGTCTGCGCCGCCTGCCGGGAGTCTGCCAGCCACAGCGGCCACAGGGTGTACCCACTGACGGAGGCCGCGCTCGACTGCAAGGTAGGGGCCGGACCGTTCGGTTTCCGACTGCGCCCGGTAACACTGGGTGCACAGATCACGGACGCTGTGGAAATCGGGGGCGTAGTCAGGGTGCACTGTGCGCTGTTTTAGTGCTATAGCCTCCCCGTGGGACACCCCTAAGCACAAGGAGAAAACAAATGGCCTTTTCCACATCGGACTGGCAGCCAGCTAAAGGCAGGGAGCCCACCTGTAAATAAATAGTCACTGTAAATGTTATACAGATAAACACACAAAAATACAGCAACAAAAACAATCTTAAATTAGATCAATATTATTTTTTGGATTAGTATAATTTTTTCGTCCCTTTACAACTTTCACTTATTTTCCCCTCGATATTTAACATGTTTTGCATTGGTTTATTAGATAAGATATGGGTAAACCTGGCTCTTTGAAACACCGTCAGGTGAGAGAAATGTCCTCTTTCACCCCGACTCTTGTTTTCTATAAATGTCCATTCTTAAATCATTGTTAGGTTAGGTCACTGGCTCCTGTCCTGCCTTTCTCTGTCAGAAGATCCCCCTCACCCCACCCCCTTTTCTTGGTCCACGGAGGACTCCCTTCTTCTCAACTCCTAAAAATGACCCATGCTATAAACCTTCGACCAGAAGACAAATTCACAAATGGGAGCAAATGTAGCAAACGCTGGTAGAGTAAGAGAGGCACATCCTTGGCAATACAATTTAGTCTAAGACATATTAAGTCTAAGGAATATTAATTGCCCAAAAAACTGAGCTTTCATCTGGTGTCTTGTTTACAAATGACATACACAGTAGAAGAACAAACTCCTCTCACCTTTCACAAGTCGGTCCATGGACTCCTTTGAACTTCTTGGGAACGCGAGCAATTTCTACACAGCTTTTTCCCAGGAGACACTGCAGGACACGTGTCATACGTTCCTGATTCAGCAGACTGGTCCCTGTCCCCCCTCACCCCCCCCCCCCCCTCGCCTCATTTTCCTGGCTGCAGATCTGGCAGCCCTTTCACTCTGAGTTTGGGCGAGAAGGCGGGACAGCGTCTCTCTCTGAAAATGCTGAGCTCAGGCAGCTGGGGCATTGCACCCTGGCACACTCTACCCTCTGTGGGTACTTTATTCTAGAAGGAGGAAGGGAGATATATTACACACTCATGTACCATATGTATAATATATATATATGTGTGTGTGTGTGTGTGTACATAAATATATAAATATACTGTATATATAAATTGAGGGAAGGACGTAGGGAAGGACGACCCATGTGCCAACATTCTTTGACGTGATGAAACCCTGGAGAGGGGGTGGAGATTGGGTAACCCTATCTGACCCCGTGGGGAGTAACACCCAGAGGAGCAGAACTTTCTCAGAGAGAGAGACAGAGAGAGAGAGAGAGGGAGGGAGGGAGAGGAATGGCATCCAGAGAGAACACCCTGGAGGACGAGCTGTGCTGCCCCGTGTGCGGTCACGTCCTGCGGCAGCCCGTGGTGCTCTCCTGCAGGCACCGCTTCTGCAAGGCCTGCCTGGAGAGCAGCTGGGGCCCCGACGGGGGGGGGGCGGGGGCGGCGGCGCGGGAATGCCCCCTGTGCTGCCGCCGCTGCTCCCTGGACCAGCTCGTGGTCAGCGGCGTCCTGGAGAGGGCCTGTGAGTCGCTGCGCGCCGCCCGGAGGCTGAGGGACCCGCGGGCCTGCGGGGAGCACGGGGAGGGCCTCACCCTCTTCTGCCTGGAGGACCTGCTCCCCGTCTGCGTCGCCTGCCGCGCCTCCCCGAAGCACAAGGCCCACCGGGTGTACCCTTTAGGGGAGGCTGCGCAGGACTGCCAGGTAAGCCGGGCACCCTCTCCGGTCGCCCCTGGCCCCCGCACATCTTTAAATCTTGCCTCGCGCTTATCTTTTACACGCCTTGAACTCTCCCCTCCCCCGCCCCCCTCCGCTTGTAAATACCGCAGTGGCGAGCGGTCGTGGTAAGCTGGACAAACGGCGCTTCCCCGGCGGAATCTGAAAGTGAAGAGAATTTACGGTTTAAAATATGATTTATAGCCTATTATCCCTATAAAGGAAGAATAGGTTTATCTGAAACACAAGGTTTGTTTCTTACCTAACACTGGTTCTTTTCTACACAAACTGCAACTCCACCGCGGTCAGATATCCGTGCTGTGCGATGTATATCAAAAGCGGCCAGATGTTCAGCTTGTTTCGCGCATGCGCTTTGGGTGTCTCGCTCATTCGGTCGTATTCTGCTGCCTTATCTCTCATCTCCGCAATCTAACGCTAAATCTAGAGGTCAGAAAAGCTGAGTGTAAGGACAGCTTATCCCAGCAACACACATGCGCACTACGAGCCACCTGTCACTTGAGCCGTCACTGGCTCGTCGCAGTTGCCATGCCCGTCTTGCCGCTCGCTCCAGTAACTGGCTTGAACGTCAAGATGACAGGTGAAAATGTGCCTTGTACTGTTGAATCCCTGCTTGGTGTACCGTTTTCTCGGAAGACTTTTGACGAGAAAAGAGATCTTGCCTCAAGAGGACGTCCGACCCCTGCCCTTGGGATGTCGAAATCAACAAAGAATTTTGTTTGTCGTTTTCAATTCAGCGCCTATGCTAAAACAACGTGGATAGCAGGCCGATGAGGGTTGGCAAGCTCTTCTGCTGGCCTTGAATTAACTGTGTGGACTACAACAGATTACGGGTGATTTAAACAATTCCCACGGTGCTGTAATGGAACACGAGCGTGCACCTGCCCACATGGGACATTGGACATTGGTGGACATTCTGAAGGGGAAGAATTAGACAATCGCGGTAATTATATAGAACTGCAGGGGCGGATCTTAATGTTCATTGGCCCTAGGCCCCGCCTCACCGTTTTGGGCCCACCTCCATCCCCTCACCCCAACCCCCACAAAAACAAAGTACAACTTTTTTTAACGAACAATATGAAACAAAATGCAGTACAACAGACCGTGGACGATTAAGGATGGAGCATGCTCAGAATGCAATGCCATAATTAATTCGTTATCGTTAAATGAGTACATTATTATAATTTAATCATATCGTTGCTTGTGTGAGACAATACGGAGTGAAATATTGGAGTGCTTCACACTTGATTTCATACGTCCACCAGAGAGGGAGAGAGCTTAACGGAGCTGAAATATCTGAAACGCGTTACTGTGTTCAAATTCTGCCTGTCTTGCCATTTAATAAAACCTATTGTTATCTTTAAACCAGTATTTTCCCCATAATTCCGGGCCCTGTGCGTCGCTTGGGCCCTAGGCCCAGGCCTTGTCGGCCTATGCAGAGATGGTAGAACTGGTTCGCTTGCTCTGGAACTATGACGAGAGACTTGCAAATCATACGGAGACTCGCAGTGTGTTTTCTGGCATCTTAAGCCACATCCAGAACGACTTGTCATCGAGGCTGAGGGAAATGTGCTACCGGATGAGATTCAATCAAAGATGCCAGCTTTGTGTCTGTGCTCCTCGACGACACTACCAATGTGTCAAACTCTTCCCAACTGTCAACGGTCTGGAGGCGTTACCAAAGAGGGGGGGTGGCTGAGGAAAGGTTTTCAGATGTCAGCGCTAACCGCACAGCCACCGAATTTGGCCGAGCGTGTTTTTGCGTCCGTGGATCAAATGGAAGGTGGCGACACACTGATCGCTCAAACATACGACGGCGCCCCAGTAATGTCTGGCCAACTAAATGGCCTGCAGGCACGGGTCAGGGAACGATGTCCATGCGCCAGTTTTGTTCACTGCTGTGCGAACATACTTAATTTAGTGCTATCACAAGCACGCAGCAGCATCATTTTTTACATTTTACATTTTAGGCATTTAGCAGACGCTCTTATCCAGAGCGACTTACACAGTTTACATTTCTTTACATACAATCCATTTATACAGCTGGATATTTTACTGAAGCAATTCAGGTTAAGTACCTTGCTTAAGGGTACAACAGCAGTGCCCCACCTGGGAATTGAACCTGCAACCTCTGAGTTACAAGCCCAGCTCCCTAACCATTACACTACACTGCCAGCCCAAAGACTGCCAAAGACTACAAGGTCTTTTTTGCTACATTCAATGGTCGAGCTTCATTCTGTACTACCTCTGCAATGCGTACCAAAGCTCTGGGTGATATTGCCAAGAAACGTTTCCCCAGAGCTGCTCCAACAAGGTGGAATTACACATCTCCTTTGGTCAACAGAGCTAAAGAGCACAGTGAATTCTAAATTGAACTGTTCAGCGACATTAAAAACAACCCATTGGACTGGGACAAAAACGATTCTGTCAGCTGGGTTGTTATTTTTGGGGGCCTTCAGTTTCACCTGGAATTTTTCTTTGATTTTTTTTCCCCCCATACTGTTTTTCCCGGTGATGGTAATTGAGAGAAGATTGTTGCACAGAATGAAGACAGCTTTTATGACAGAGTGATCACAGAATTTACCAAGGATTGCTGGAAGGACTTCACCTATAAATAACGTAGGCACAACTATACTTATTTCGAACATTTTGTATCATACTGCATGTGTGCTGTGTATATAAAGGTTTTTTTGGTCCACAGAGGCCATCGTATGTTTGGTTTGGGCTTACGTTCGGGTCCACCGAGGCCATCAGGCGCGTTTTGGTGTGGTCTTTGTTCTAAGCATGATCACGTTGCATAAGCACGTGTGTGTGTGTGTACGCGCACGTGTGCTCACGTCCCTCGTGTTAGCGCTGACGCGAAGTAGGGTAAGGTAGGGGCAGCTTGTCCAGCCTTAAATGGCACCACTCGCCACTGAAATACTGCACTACTTGTTTACCGAAAGGAGCGAGGCGGTGTGCGGGGGATCTTTGAATCTTGTGAGCCCTTGCGAAAGGGGAGTACATAAACTGTCTTCGACTGGCCCCAGAGCCTCATCGACTTCAAATGCCTTTGACCCCGTCCATCTCCTCTCAGGAACACGCGGCGCTCCACATCACGGACACACGCCAAGCCCTGCTCCCGGGCATGGACACAGGGGAGTTATTTACGGGGCGTCTTGGCTGGGTTTGTTATTGCTCTAATAATAGAATGATCCGTTAGGGAGGATCGGTGGAGTGGCTGACACTGGAGCCTCGGGCAGGGTCTCCCCACCTGCCCTCCGTGACCCGCAGGTCAGGGCAGGACCGCCAGCCCGTCATCCACCACGTCAATCGCGCCTTCCGCCCCTCGACGCCCCACTCAGACTCTTTTCCCGTCTTCGAAGCGGTGGTCACAGGGGCGCGTGTGGCGTAGACTTCCATGTGTCAGCCGGGGGCCTCAAACTACTGGCTCCGCACTGCGCTACTGACTCCTGTTCCTTTTCCTTGCAGGAGGAACTAAAGAGCGCAATGGTACCCCTGCAGGAGAATCTGAAGCTGTTTGACAAAGCCAAACTCAACTACAATCTGACCGCAGAGCACATTAAGGTATCTTCATGCAGCGGATATAAATAAAGCTGACAGTCGGCCAAAAAGGATTCGTGTTCATCGAGAGAGTACCCTCTGTGTTCCCCCCCCCCCTCCTCTGCAGAACCAAGCCAGGCACACGGAGAGGCAGATACAGGAAGAGTTTGAGAAGCTCCACCAGTTCCTGAGAGAGGAGGAGGAGGACCGCCTCAACATCCTGAGGCAGGAAGAGGAGCAGAAGAGCGAGATGATAAAGGAGAAGATCGGGGGGATGAATGGAGAGATAACGTACATATCGGACTCGATCACAGCCATAAAGCAGGAGCTGAGATCCGAAGACGTCGCGTTCCTGCAGGTAATTTAGCCATCCCGTACTTACCGTGGAGTGAGCGAAGGCAGAGTAGAGTGCAAGAGGGAAGCTCGCTAGAGCCCTGGCCGAGAAGCCGAGGGTCCACTTGGGTCAATAACGATAACTATAAACCTGTGGATAGAATTATAGGTTTGATTGTGGTCCCACCAAAGAACGTTTTATCATTCAACACACCTTTCAAGAAACTCATTTTTCCGCCTCATGGCAAGCAGTGTGCCGCAGAGAATGGAGCAATGGCATGCTCTGTGGCTGAAGGAAATAGAGACTGAAAACACATATGCCGGAAGCCTGTGTTCATTTACACATCTCTTTCTCTTGTCTTCCAGAATTACAAGGCCACTATAAAGAGGTACTGTATGTCACTTCCTCTCTCTTGCCCTCTTTTTTTCTGTTGCAATGAACCCAAACCCACATCATTACTGACCCCTGAATCCAAACCCACATCAGCACTGACCCCTCAATCCAAACTCACATCATTACTGACTGCTGAATACAAACTCACATCATTACTGACTGATGAATCCAAACCCACATCAGCACTGACCCCTGAATCCAAACCCACATCAGCACTGACCGCTGAATCCAAACCCACATCAGCACTGACCCCTGAATCCAAACTCGCATCAGTACTGACCGCTGAATCCAAACCCACATCAGCACTGACCCCTGAATCCAAACCCACATCAGCACTGACCCCTCAATCCAAACCCACATCAGCACTGACCCCTCAATCCAAACTCGCATCAGTACTGACCCCTGAATCCAAACCCACATCAGCACTGACCCCTGAATCCAAACCCACATCAGCACTGACCCCTCAATCCAAACCCACATCAGCACTGACCCCTCAATCCAAACTCGCATCAGTACTGACCCCTGAATCCAAACCCACATCAGCACTGACCCCTGAATCCAAACCCACATCAGCACTGACCCCTGAATCCAAACCCACATCAGCACTGACCCCTGAATCCAAACTTGCATCAGTACTGACCCCTGAATCCAAACCCACATCAGCACTGACCCCTCAATCCAAACCCACATCAGCACTGACCCCTCAATCCAAACTCGCATCAGTACTGACCCCTGAATCCAAACCCATATTAACAGTGACTCCTGAATGTTATTGCAGAACTTGGTGCACACTACAGGATCCAGAGATGATTGCAGGAGCGCTGATTGATGTGGCCAAACACCTGGGAAATCTGAAGTACAATGTCTGGGAGAAGATGCGACAAATTGTTCAATACAGTGAGTACAGAAAGGCAGGGATCACAAGCTAGGAGAGGGAGAACTTCAACAGGCTTATTCCAAGTTACACTCGTGTGTGTGTGTGTGTGTGTGTGTGTGTGTGTGTGTGTGTGTGTGTGTGTGTATGTGTTTGCATGTAAGTGAGACACCATGTAGTGATTGATTTCCTTTAGGGACCAGTTTCTGTATACAAACTCAAAATTATATTTGGATACCCATTACCCAGCATTGGGGCTTGAATAACCATCTTGGGGGGGGGTTTCTATTTCTAGCGGAGAGGTTTTGGTCATATTACCTGGTGGTGGTATTCTACAGACACCACACTGACAGTCGTATGAATGTAAACCAACAGGTTAAAACTCATGTTCTGCATTAAAGCAGGCGAACATTAAAACCATGTTAATGTATTAGCTGTAGCCACATTGCAACAACCACTGTAGTCTCTGGTCGCAACGTACACTCTCAGAAGAAAAGGTACCATGTTGTACCTATTAGAGTACAAATGCTTGTCACTGTGGCGGTACCTCTGTAGGGTACTGAATCGTACCTTTAGTCAGAAGAACATAATTGTACCCTTGCTAGAAAAAGAATGTTGCTTTCAGTACAAGCCTCATTTTCATTACAATATGGCTGCCAGTGTGAATAAGGATGGATTACCGTACCTTTGTACATATCTGTACCTTTCCTCAATTTGGGCAAAGGTACAAAACCATGTCATTAAGGAGCTTATGTGTGCGTTTGAAGGTCCAATGAACACATTTGTACCCCGAGGACCAAAATTGTACCCTGATTGTACCTTTATTGTTGAGTGTGTAGGTAGGACTAGAACAGACTAGTGGACCATGTGACTCTTCAATTCAGCGAATTCACTACAGTGGTTTTCTCCAGTCACACATTTATTCACTATGTACATGAATAGTGCTTGTATTATATCACAAAGGTGTTTCAAATGCGTTAGCTGCAATCCTGTACGTAATATGGATTTGTGTACTGTATTAGTGAAAAGTGTGATAACCAACCTGTCCTGTTCCACTGTCCAGGATCACATATCACATCTGCATGACAGGTATACAAAAACAGATTATAACAGGTCAAATTTACAGGTGATAAGCCAGTCAGAATACCCTGTTTTGTTTGATGTAATAATGCAGAACGTGGAAAACGGCAGCATGTTCAAAGGGTGTTGCAGCCAGTCTCCCCCCCTCATCTCTTGATCCCTCCTATCTGTCTATCTTCCCCTTTCTTCTCTCCCTCCCTCCCTGCCCCCTGCCCCCTCCCCCTCTCCCTCCCTCCCTGCCCCCCCCCCCCCTCCCTCCCTCCCCCCCCCCCTCCCCCTCCCCTCCCCCCTCCCCTCCCCTCCCCCTCCCCCTCTCCCTCTCCCCTCTCCCTGCCCCCTCCCCCTCTCCCTCTCCCCCTCTCCCTGCCCCCTCCCCTGCCCCCCCCCCCTGCCCCCTGCCCCTGCCCCTCTCCCCTCCTCCTCCTCCTCCTCCCTCCCCCCTCCCTCCCTCCCTCCCTCTCCCCCTCCTCCTCCTCCCCTCCCTCCCTCCCTCTCCCTCTCTCTCCCTCTCTCCCCCTCTCTCTCTCTCTCTCTCTCTCTCTCCTCTCTCCCTCTCTCCCCCTCTCCCCCTCCTCTCTCTCCCTCCTCCCCCTCCCTCCCTCCCCCTCCCTCTCTCTCCCTCCCTCTCTCTATCCCCCTCTCCCTCCCTCCCTCTCTCTCTCCATCCAGCTCCGGTGACCGTGGACCCCAACACTGCGGCGGACTGCTTCATGGTGTCGGAGGACCTGACGGTGGTGCAGTGCCACAATCAGCGGTTCCGTCTCCCGGACAACGTGGAGCGCTTCGACATCAGCGCGGAGATGCTGGGCTCGGAGGGCTTCCGCTCGGGCCGGCACAGCTGGGAGGTGGACGTCCGGGACAACACCTACTGGGTCATCGGCGTGGCCCGCGACTCCATCAACCGGAAGGGCAAGCACGTGCTGACCCCGGCGGAGGGCTTCTGGACCATACGTCTGCGCAACGGCGAGTACAAGGCCTGCACGGCGCCGTGGACGTCGCTGAACATGAGCCGCGACCCGGAGGTGGTCAGGATCACGCTGGACATGGACCGGGCCAAGGTGACCTTCCACGACCCCCGCGAGAGGATGCCCCTCTTCACCTTCAACGACATCATCAGCCCCAGGGTGTTCCCCTACTTCTGCACCGCCTGCAAGCTCCACCCCCTCAGGATCCTGCCCAGGAGGGTGATCGTCACGGGCGAACGCTACGAGGCGTGAGACCTCCCCTCCCCCCCCTCCCGCCCCGCCCCTTCCCCAGCACCACACCCGAGGCTTCCCTTCCCTTCCCGCCCAGGCCAGCCGCCGTGTGACCAGCGAATCCTGCAGTAGCGCGCTCTGAACACGCAGGCGGGACAATGACAAAAGCAGAGTCTGACGTTGCTTTTATGTAGCGAGGTCGTTTAAATCAAGCGGGGTTGAAACAACCGCTGAGGCGATCGACGTAGATTTAAAAAAAAAAACCTGGGGAGATGCTTGTTGAGCCAGACCTGTTGTGGGCTAGTTTGATTGACGTGTGCGTACGAATAGGCGTTAACAGTTTTCTCAATTCAACAGGCTTAAAACCCCAATTGTATGTAAAAACCTTTTTAAAGAAAAATAAAATCTGTAAAAACTGGCAAATCCTTAAATGTTAATTGTGTTTTTACAACAAAAAACGAAGAGATGGCGCTATTTAGCAGATAGACAAAATCCTGTGCTCGGCACGGTCACAAAATATTTTTTTCTTTTATTTTTATTTTCTCCCATTTTCTCCCAATTTAGTAGCCAATTACACCCGCCATTTACCCGCCTAGTAATGTGAGTTCCCTGCCGTAGTCCTGCGACCGGTAGTGACGAAGGCGAAGTAATGTCTCCTACGAGACGGCACTCACCAGGCCGTCGACCGTAACCCGGTACTACAGGGCCACTCTTATGCGCAGCGAACGTCATGTCGGCTTCCCTCCCCCTGCCTGGATCTGGGGAAAAGCTCCACAGTAAACGTCTCACTCCAAACTGCCTTGCCATTTCCCCAGGCTTCACTTGGCCCGGCATGTTTAAAAACATTTTTGACATCATTTTACCTTTTCCCCCGCTCCAGTTCCTTGCTCCAATTGTGCTTCTCAATTGTGTTCCTCCATTACAGATGAAACACAGCACACGCCCCCATGCCTTAGTAAGTGCCCCAAACATGCACCCCACCCTCTGTACACACAATGGGAGCACTAAGGCAGCACATGCACTGTATTGTACTGTCCCCTCACAACACCAATGACTCTGGAAATAAGACTCTTTTTCAGTAAAAACTTTAATTTCCAATTGTATAACCCAGTCTGCTCTCCACCAGAATTGTTTTTATTTTTTTACATCTTGACAATTGCACCACTTTAAAACTTTCCTGTGAAATATTCTGTCGGGTGGTTAACTCTGAAGACCCTACTCCTGTTGTACAGTGGGTATAAGAAGTAATCACCCCTGTCAGCATTTTTTACATTTTATTTTCTTACCTCCTGGAATCAAAATGGATTTAATTGGGATTTCTTGCCACTGATCATCACAAAATACTCTATAAACAAATCTAATGCTTTTTCTTAATTAATTATAAATAAAAATAGAGTAATTGATTTCATACGTATTCACACATCCCATGGACAGTTTCTCCCATCTCTGTCATGGAAGACTGTAACTCCATCAGGAGTTACAGCCTCTTAGTGGCCTCCCTAACAAGTGCCCTTCTCACACAGATGCTCAGTTTTGGAGGATGGCTTGTTCTAGGCAAATTCAGTTGTGCTACATTATATACATTTCTTTATGATGGACTTAACGGTGCTCCGGGGGATATTCAAAGTCCCCGAACTCTTCCTATATCCTTCCCCTGATAGGTGCTTTCTCTGATTTGCTTTGAATGTTCTTTGTTCACTGTAGGACCTTGGGTGTATTTCATTTGAAATCATTTGAAACACTGTAACTGTACACAGGTGAACTCTAATCAAATAATGATGTGACCTCTGAAGGCAACTGATTGCAACAGAGTTTATTTAGGTGTGAAAGGGGGGTGAATACTTATGGAATCGATTATTGTCCGATTTTTTATTGCCGAATAATTTATAAAAAGCTTGAAAGTATTTTTTTCATCTAGTACTTTGTTTTGATCGGAAGCAAGAACTCTTGATCAGTGGCAAAAGAAATAGTGATTCCATGCTGTGACAAAATAAAATGTGGATAAAGTCCAAGTGGGTGAACACTCTTTATGCATTGCTCGGCCTGATGCCAGAGAGAAGCAGCAGTGGCCCTGGGAAAACCAGGCCGCACATTTACCACAGAAACAGTCACTCAGTGGATTAACCGAATACGCTTTTGTGGGCTAAAAAGCTGTGCTGGAGCTGCAGGAGGAGTTATAACTTCTAACGCATCTCCTGCAGCCGTCTATTGCGGGTCTGCTGGGGTTAGCCCTGAAACCCTACCCTAACAGGGCTAACAGAGACAAGGCACATTGTGTGAGAGAGTGTGCATCTGTATTTGAGTCTATGCGTGTGTGTGTGCGTGTGTTTCTAAGCGCAAAGATGATGTCCATGTTGTGGTGGTATCACCCTGCACTCTTCATCGTTAAAAATCTAGGATAAGTCCCCCAACCCCCCTTTTTTCAGTAGCCATGTTTCAGGTGTCAACACCTTACGAACTCAACCCCGTTTCCCCAAAACTTGACTGTGCTGCAATGATAGGAGTCTCCAGCAGGGCATTTCTATGTAGCAGTAACAGAACAAGCAGTTTCAAGCAGCATCCAACTTCCCCACTCCCCCCCAAAAAAAAAAAAAAGTCTGTTGTAGTTTGGTTCCACTGCAGAGATTAGAACAGAAGGCCCCTCCTGCCCCTTTCTCCTGCCGTCCCAGGACTTGACTCTTAATGAAAAGGCAATGGTAGCAGCACTAACCGAAACTCTACTGATTGGTTGCCTTTTAGTTTGATCCTTCAAAGCCCGGTCACCCAGGCAGGCTGTGCTGGCTGGGGGAGGGGAAGGGAATTAACAGGGGGTGTCAGTTTGTCCACTGTCCCCCAGTCCGTCCGTCCGTCTCATAGAGACATCCTGCCCTCTACGATGGCACTATACAACTCCTCATTCACAGCCTCGTAACGCCCGGCCCGGGTGTTCAGGAAGTAGATCCGGTCTGTGGTGCGGCGAGGGTCATATCCCTCCGTCTGTAGCCTGGTCTTTTGGATTTTGAAGGTGCCTGGGAGGATGGCGCCGGGAGGGAGGGAAAGATGGAGGGAAAGGAAGATGGAGGTCACGATAAAGCAATCAAGCGGAGGCAGATGCACACTATACTGTGCTTTGGGATTGTGCAAGGCGCTATATAAAATTAAGTCATATGACATATATAATTATGATATTATTACTATTGCTGATGTCTATTGCAGTGTTACTGCACTGATCTCTTGCACTAACCACGATTAACCTTAGCATGTATAAATGCACTCTTTCTAAGTCGCTCTGGATAAGAGCGTCTGCCGAATGCAGAGAATGTAAATGTGAATGTAAAATGTATTACTACCAAGCAGGCTATTTGCTAGAACATTTGATTGCGCACAGGCCGGTAGCGCCGCCCCTTACCTGTGGTGTCCACCTGTGGGGAGATGCGCAGGAAGACGGGACGGGCGTAGGGGGGCAGGACCTGTTGAGTCTCCCGGTGGAAGGTGGCACAGTCAAACTGCCCCGCCAAGTCTGCGATGGCCGCCATACCCGCCTTTCCCTCCACACCTGCCAACAGAACAGAGCGAGTCAAGAGAGAGAGAGAGAGAGAGACAGTCTGGAGCTTCACTGGCAAAGCACAGAAAGCATGCACACAAACACAATATGAACAACAACAATGATGATGCGTTTAGGCTTGCTTTTGGGGGGGTCTAGGCCTGGGCTCCCCCTCTGTTAAGCGTTTTGTGACAATTCTATTGTGAAAAGCGCTATACAAATACATTTGATTTGATTTGAATTTGATATATATATCAAGTGGGGTCCAAAAGTCTGAGTCCATTACCAATCAATCAATCAATCAATCAATCAATCTCTCTCTCTCTCTCTCTCTCTCACACACCTGGTACAGGTACCCTCTCTCTCTCAGCCAGCCCATGTACTCTCTCGTCCTCTCACCTGGACACGCTACTATTTCTGGCTCTCGCCTGGTAAAAGTACTCTCCGTCTCATTTGTTACTGGTGAGATATCTCTTAATTTCTCCCTCACACACACACACACACACACACACACACACACACACACACACACACACACACACACACACACACACACACACACACACACACACACACACACACACACACACACACACACACACACACACACACACAGGTTACAGGTATTCTCTCTCTCACCTGGCACAGGTACTCCGTACACGGCCACGTCGGCCTGGCCCAGCACTGCGCTCAGCGTGCCCTCCACCTCGGTGGTGGAGACGTTCTCTCCCCGCCAGCGAAACGTGTCTCCGCTGCGGTCCCGGAAGTACATGTAACCCAACTCATCCATCACCAGGACGTCCCCTGAGGGAGGGAGGGAGGGTTAAAGGAGAGAGGATGGGCCAGAGACAGGAGGAGGGACAAAGGACAAAGTGGGAAAGGTGAGGAGGTAAAGGAGGAGAGGGGGAGTGAGAAAGAGGAGAGGGGGAGTGTTAAAATGAAGAGAGAAGGTGATGCAACTATGCAGTAATGCGGGTGCCGCGAAACGATGCAATTATGTAGCGATGAAAAGCCAGGCCATTCCTGCGGGCAATGTCACACTCGAGTTACGGATGCGTTACGGCTGCAAAAGGCCAGCGCGTGACCGACGGCGGGAACACAGGGGCGGGGGGGGCGCACCTGACAGGTAGGCGGAGTCGCCCTTCTTGAAGACGTCGTGGGCGATCTTCTTGCTGGTGGCGTCCTGACTGGCGTAACCGTCGAATCGTCGCAGAGGGTCCTGCTGGTTAATCCGGCCCACCAGCAGCCCCGGCTCCCCTGCAGGGGGTCAGGAGGGTGTGAGAATAGTATATTCCTAATGGGGGGTTCCAGAGTTGTGACCCAGAACTGTTATGCAAGTCATAAGTAAGTCTCAAGTCTTAACCTTCAAGTTTCAAGTAAGACATAAAGGGTAAGTCTCAAGTAAAGTCCCAAGTCACCGTGTTCAGGTCAAGTAAAGTCCCAAGTCACCGTGTTCAGGTCAAGTAAAGTCCCAAGTCACCGTGTTCAGGTCAAGTCAAGTCACAAGTCCCAAATTTCAGGTGTCGAGTCCTCAAGTCACAGTTGAAGGAATGTGTATGCTGTCTGTTGTGAAATACATTAACTGTGCCATTTTGACGAGGTCATCTGTATAGGAATGAGTGAGTTGATTAGACAGTAAGTTCCTGTCTTTGATCACCAATGCTTTGTCAGCAAACAGTGTCTCTTCTATTCAATGAGCTTCCTGACTTCCTTGCTGGTGCTTTGTTAGCAACACAAAGGCTATGCATATATTCAGGTGAGAGACTCATTGAATGGGGGTGTGTCACTTCCTGACTTCCTTGCTGGTGCCTTGTTAGCAACATAAAGGCTCGGCTCAAACTCATCACCTGTCCCTATGTATATATTCAGGTGAGAGACTCATTCACTTTAGACTCTGTACCAACTCGCTGTGGACCGCTGTGTGTAATAAACTTGCATTTCAAGTCAGACTGCTGAGTCTCCTGGTCGTCTCTTCGGAAGAAGCTAACACAGTCAAAACAAGTCTGCAAGAGTCATCCAGCTCAAGTCCAAGTCTAGTCCCAGGTCATAGACATGCAAGTCCAAGTCAAGTCTCAAGTACTTTTATTTTTTGAAATTCAAGTCTGAAGTCATCTAAATTGGGAGTGTTAAGCCATGTGATTCGAGTCCACAACTGGGGCGTTCACATATGTGGCTCTGTGGCTCAGTTGGTAGATCACGGCGTTGGCAACGCTTAGGTCGTGGGTTCAGTCCCCACTGGGGCCACATATACTGAAAAATGTATGCATTCACTACTGTAAGTCGCTTTGGATAAAAGCGTCTGCTAAATGGCATATATATATACATATATATATATATATACATACCCATCCTGGTGCAGTGTAAGGGCATACAGGGGCCATTTTTGTGCTTGTGTTACGGCCCTTGGCCGTTATTTGTTTTCCCGTTTGCTCTCTCTCCTTCCTTGCTCCTCCCAGGTCTAATCAGGTTGGTGATTGAGCGCACCTGTGAGGCGGCTTTCTTAAAGGAGCTTGGGATCCAGCCTGTGGCTGCCGCCTTCCTTTTTGGCATTCCATTCTGTGGCCCGGCTGCTCCAACCAACTCTTTTTGGCTCACCTTATACGCGGTTGTGTATTGTCATTTGAATTCCCTAGAGATTAAGCTTCATTTGATGATATTGTCTTAACCCTGTTCTTTTTCTTACATGCTACATTTCACTGACACCTACACTTCAAATTTTACACACACACACACACGCATGACACAGACACTTTAGGTAACTCCCCGTATTAAATAAATGATTGCTGCACTTCACCGTTATCGTTGTCTGCTTATTTTGTTGTGGTTTGGTTCTGAGGGGAGAGCAAACACGGGTCATTCCTCCCTTCTCTCCATTTCGCTCACTCTCTCGTTCACCAGTGGCCCAGAAGGGGAGGAAAATGGATAGCTGGAATGTATACCCCGCAGTGCAGTGGGTTGGGTATCAATGTGTATTTTCTATTTTCTCCCATGGTTCAGTGGGGTAGGTGTGTATACATGTATATTCCACATGGTTCATTTACAGTGGGTACAAAAGGTATTCACCCCTAATTCTAATTCATTAAGAAATGTTTTTTTCCCCCCTATTTGACAGTATTATGTATTTTGTGTTGATCAGCGGCAGGAAATCCCAATTAAATCCATTTGATTCCATGCTGTAACAAAATAAAATATGTCCAACAGGGTGAATGCTTTTTTATACCCGCTGTAACGGTTTCCCATAGTGAAGTGGCACGGGTTTACATGGTTATATACGAGTAACGGTTTCCCATAGTTAAGTGGCACAGGTTTACATGGTTATATACGAGGTGGGGCTGTAAGCCTGGACTGAAGATGACTTACCAGGCCGGCAAGAGACACACAGCCCCTCCCTGTCCCGCACCAGTGCCATGCTCTCCTCCTCCACCTTCACCAGACGGATGGGGTACACGTTGGGCAGGATGCGGCTGTTGAATCCACACGCCCCCACCTGGAAGAGTGGGCGGAGACCATTACAGCAGAGTTATTGTCTTGCACACTTAAGCCTGCAAGCTTAGGTTTGGCACCGGGTTTAAAATGGCAGATTCTGCCATCACAGACTGCACCCGTTTGGTGTCATTTTACTGAAGGGCTAATTCTGCCATTTGGACCACAGCAGTAAACTCAGCGTGAGCTCCTCCTCGCTCCATGGTGACCCCGCCCTCACTCCACGCTGACCCCGCCCACGCTCCACGGTGACCCCGCCCACACCCCACGGTGACCCCGCCCTCGCTCCATGGTGACCCCGCCCACACCCCATGGTAACCCCGCCCTTCGCTCCACGGTGACCCCGCCCACACCTTGCCGTCCATGTTGGCGATGCTGCAGTTGCACTCGGTGGCTCCGTAGAACTCGCCGACCTGCGCGACCCGGAAGCGCTCGGTGAAGGCCTCCCACACGCTGGGCCGCAGCCCGTTCCCCACCGCCAGCCGCACGCGGTGGCCCGTCTCCGAGGGCCGCACGGGCTGGGACAGCAGGTACCGACAGATCTCCCCAATATACTGCACCACCTGTGTGTGCGTGTGTGTGTGTGAGAGAGTGTGTGTGTGTGTGTGTGTGTGTGTGTGTGTGAGTGTGTGTGTGTGAGTGTGTGTGTGTGTGTGAATGTGTGTGAGTGTGTGTGTGTTTGTGTGAGAGTGTGCGCATGTGTGTGAGCGTGTGTGCATGTGCATGTGTGTGTATGAGTGTGTGTGTGCGTGTGTGTGTGAGTGTGTGCATGTGTGTGTGTGTGTGTGTGAGAGAGAGAGACAGAATGTGTGTTTGGGGATGGGAGAAAGAGTGGAGTGTAAGACTAACAGGAGAGAAATGTGGAAATTGTAATAGTCCATTTACAAAGAACAAATACCTAAATATCTATATCACAAAAACAATTAAACAATTATCAAACGCTAGCATCTGCTCATTATACAGAAATATATACCTACATCACAAAAATACATCACACCATCAGCATAGGCATCAAACCTCTCTGATCACAGCCATCTGCACTTCCTGTACAGCTGAGCAATTGGCCAACACGCTTGTCCCTTGCTGTTCAGCGGCTTGCAATTGGTAGACGGGCTGTCCCCCCTCACTGTTAAGCTGTACACTACTGGCTCTTTGACCCATCACTCACTGTGCACTGGTGTTTGATGCAGTCTTCCCAGAAGCGACTGGCTGAGAACTTCTTTTTCACCACAACCGTTAAGCCATTAATCAGGCACTGGCCCACTCCCATGATATTACCTGAGGGAGAAAGAGAGAGGAAGATCAGGGGGGGAAAAAAAGGATATTACCACATTTTGCCTATTTTTGAATGCAAGGTCAGTGTTTGCATTCATGGACATCACATGGGAGTTCACGTAAACGCAATAACATGCAAATATGAGCACAAACGTGTGGGAGAGCAGAGCAGAAACACACAAGCCGACAGACACAAACACAGACGGGCTGGGCAGGCAAGTGGACGGACGGGTGGACTCACCTGCGGAGTGGTAAAGGGGGAGGCAGTCGTAGATGATGTCGTCGTGGCGCATGCGGAAGGCGTGGTACCCGAAGGCAGCGATGCGATAGTACCTGGAGGCCGAGTGTCAGAGGTGCGCCACCATGAAGACCAGAAAAAAAAGTTCACCGTGAGAACCGGGACTCTAATCCGGCAACACAAACTTATGAATTCAGTAACGCAGTGAGCATTGTATAAATGGGGAACATGCAAGCCTTACTGGCCTTAACACCCATTAGAATCTGCCAGGCAAATAAGCACAATAATAATAACAATGATCATCATCATTATTACAGAAACAATAAGAATATTAATAATGAATCGTATTACTAATTCAATTATAATAATTCATCATGATGTCATCTCACCTGGTGTACCAGGTACTAACACGCTGCTAATATGCGAACTTAACAACTGCCTGCAGATCTGCAGAACTACCCCTTCCCCCGCCCACCCAGGAATGGGACAGCACCCTCTAGTGGCGAGGGAGTGAGGGATTGCGCCACTATTGCTGCCACTCGTGTGAAAACATGCTTGGAGGGACTCACCGACTGTGCACCACAATGGCAGCTTTGGGAAGTCCTGTGGTGCCAGAAGTGTAAATATAGAAAAGGCGATCTGTAGAGACGGAGAGGAGGAGGGGAGGAGGGGAGGAGGGGAGGAGGGGAGGAGGGGAGGAGGGGAGGGGAAGAACGAGGAGGTAGGGGGTGGACCCCCTGTCAGAGGAATACAGCAGTCTGCCTGAAAATGCAACTAAAGTAATCACCAATTTAAACACCACCAACACACACAAACAAATACACTGCCAGAGAGAGAGAGAGAGAGAGAGCAAAACAGAGAGAGGGAGGAAGCGAGGGAGAGGGAGGGGTAAACAGATGTAGGGGAAAGGTTACATGCCATTCGAGTCTGGGCCACTGGTGAACGAGGGAGTGAGCGAAATGGAGAGAGAGAGAGAGAGAGAGGAGGAATGACCCGTGTTTGCTCTTTGCATGGGCCCCGTTCACGTCGGTGCGCTGCGAGCGCCACGGGTCTCTGCTCGTGACAATGAGGCGTTTCAGGCCAAACGCAGTCCACGAAGGCCGCAGGGAAAGAGCAACGGCAACGGAGGGGTGATGGAGGGAGAGGTGAAAGCGGGGTGACAGGGAGAGGGAGAGGGAGAGAGAGAGAGAGAGAGAGAGAGAGAGAGAGAGAGAGAGAGAGAGAGAGAGAGAGAGAGAGAGAGAGAGAGAGAGAGAGAGAGAGAGAGAGAGAGAGAGAGAGAGAGAGAGAGAGAGAGAGAGAGAGAGAGAGAGAGAGAGAGAGAGTCAGACACTCACAACTCTGACCTGGGTTCATTCAGAGTGTCAGCCATTACACATTCCACAAAGATTCGTTCCACTTCCTGCCAATGCAGTAATCTGGCTAGATTAGGGACTGTTAAAATGTAATGAAACAGAGACAGTGTGTGCATTTGAATGAATCTGTCTAAGTGTTTGTGTGTGTGTGTGGTAATGAGATTTCTTGCCACATTACATCTGCTCTATAAACTTTAGTGTAAAGATAAACAATATATAATCTACTAACCTTTCCTTTGCCAGTGTTACAAGTACGGCATGCAGCTGCCAACAACGATGTCTATCGCTGTATTACTGCACTGATCTCTTGCGCGAACAATGATTGTTCATACCATGTATTAATGCACATGTTGAAAGTCGCTCTGGATAACAGTGTCTGCTAAATGTAAGCCTGAAGAACTGGAGTGTCAGTCCAGTCACTAAATAAAATGACAATGACTTGGTTGACGGGTGGCTCGTCATGTTAAGGCACTGTGCTGGTGTGTGGGGGAAGTGCTTTGTGACAGCGCCGTGTCTTCTCCTGCAGCTGCTGGCTGACTCTGAAGCGCATGTTTTTTTTTAGTTTCGTCGCTCCTGTCTGCGTCGTCGTCATGGTGAGTCCCGCCCTTTTCTGCAGACTCCGCCCAGCTCACATCTCAGCGCTCGGTGGTTTCTCGCTGTCCCTCGGGCTCACAGCTTTTCTTCGTTTGTCACAAAAATCAGAGGCCCCCCGGGTGGCTCGTCCCGGTAAGACGCTGGGTTCCAGCGTTTGGACGCTCTCCTCCGTCTGCTGCCGAGTCCAACTGGGGCCAGCAGCCCGGCAGGGCAATGCATAATTGTCACCCAGGGAGGGAGGGATACAATCCGCCAGGCTGTCCGTGCCTTGTCGCGCACCGGCAACACCGCTGGTCGATTTGGCGCCCATAGTCCGCCGGTTTAAGGCAGCGCACAAAATGTCTTCCTCCGCCTCGCGTCTAAGCGAGCTTACTCGTAGACTGCGGTGTGAAAAGAAACGGCGGCTGACATCACGCATCTCCGAAGAGGGCGAGTGCTTGTCTACGCTCTCCCGAGAGTCGGTGGCGAGCGAGGTCGCAGCGAGCGTGGCTTAGCATACGATTGGGCATGGCCTCCCGCGCGGTCTCGCGGTAAGCGTGGCCACGGCGACCGAGGTTCGATTCCACCGGTGTGCCAGTTTCGGCTCTGGCCGGCAGTGGCCATCACCACTAGGCTCTAGGCCCCACTCCCTAGGGCCAATAGAGTGGCTCTGGCCGCCACTAGGGGGCAGTAATTGGCTGTCCGCCCCTGGGGGGAGGGATAAAAGCCCAAGGAAAGACTTGCTGCATATATGAGAGGTCGTGCGTCGGTGACAGGCTTCGGCCTAGGAGGGCACTGGCTTGAAGAAGGCAGTGCAGCGCTCGCTACTGGCCGGACTACGGCAGCAAGTTCTCATACAAGGGAGGGGATAATTGGCATGAAAAAAGAGAGCGGGATTGGATACTAAAAAGTGGGGGGAAAATTGGGAAAAAACTGCAAAAATGTAAAAATAATATATATACAATTGGGCATTCCAAATAGGGTTACAACGTTTGAAGCTGGCCACAGAGGCCGGGGTTCAATTCCCCATCTTGCCAGAGTCGGCTCTGGCCGGGAGTGCCACCAGGAGCGGCGATTGGCCGTCCGCCCCAGTGAGGGGGGAGGGAAGCCGACAGGACGTTCGCTGCGCACAAGAGTGGCCCTGTAGTACCGGGTTACGGTCAACGGCCTGGTGAGTGCTGTCTCGGAGGAGACGTTACTTCGCCTTCGTCACTACCGGTCGCAGGACTACGGCAGCGAACTCACATTACTAGGGGGGGGATTGACATTAAAAAAGTGGGTGTAATTGGCTACTAAACTGGGAGAAAATGGGATCAAATCTGAAACAAAATGTTTTTAAAAACCACTTAATCCCCCCAGATGGAGTTACCCAGGCTGAGTTACATTAGAACCCCCCAAACAGCACAGGCGAGTGAGTGAGAGGTGTGTATTGCACAGGGAAGTGTGTTCTCACCGTTGAAGCCCTTTCGGTGGGTACTGGGAGGGGGCAGCCGGGGACAGGAGGCCAGGAGGGGGTCCAGGGGGTGAGCGGTTAGGGAAGCCAGGCAGTCCGAGCTCAGCTCCCCAGTGCAGAACCGCACCATGGACTTGCTGAGAGACGCGTTCACCTCCAACACGGCTAGGGAGAGAGGGAAAGGGAAGAGACGGGGGAGCAATGGATGGGTAAAGAGAGAGGTGGAAACAGAGCAAATTGACAGGAGAAAGATGTGGTCAGGCATAGTTTCTATTACACAGAAACTCACTGTTGGAATAGACATGAAAGTCTGCACTCCATCTAACCCCCCTTTTTTGTGTGTCTTCCCCCCTGATGTGTCTAAGACAATGGCCATTCGGTGCCATCTCCTCCCAGTTCAGTTCCCCTCTCTCCTACCCCAGGTGTAATCTACTCTCTTTGAAACCTCATCCTGTTTGAGTGTGAGATGTGATTAGCATCAGAAGGAAGGGGGGGAGACCCATCACAAACAAAGACTTCCATTCTGTTTGCATTTTTGGTTACTTGCAATCTGTACTTGAAGGAACAGACCCAGTATGTTCCTTTTAAAGAAAACATTTTGAAACACGGAAACAAAGACTTCAGCCTGCATTTTTTTGCATTTGAAACAACCCACAAAGGACAACTGAATTTTTTTTTTTTTTTAAATCCAACACATCTAGCATAACATTTTGTTGCATTTGACACACACAGAACACTGACACACAGACAGAATACTGACACACACAGACAGAATACTGACACACACAGACAGAACACTGACACACAGACAGAATACTGACACACACAGACAGAACACTGACACACACAGACAGAACACTGACACCAATAGCAGAACGGTAATGCACACACACAGAATACTGACAAACAGACAGAACACTGACACACACACAGAACACTGACACACACAGACAGAACACTGACACACAGACAGAATACTGACACACACAGACAGAACACTGACACACGCAGACAGAATACTGACACACAGACAGAATACTGACATGCAGACAGAACACTGACACACACAGACAGAATACTGACTTTTTGGACAGAACACTGACACACAGACAGAATGGGCTGACCCTTTTTAGTCTGACAGAACACTGACACACACAGACAGAATACTGACACGCAGACAGAATACTGACACATAGACAGAATACTGACACACACAGAGAACACTGACACCAATAGCAGAACGGTAATGCACACACACAGAACACTGACACACACAGACAGAGCACTGACACACACAGACAGAACACTGACACACACAGACGGGCACCGACACACCCACTTGCTATCCTTTACATAACGCATAACTATCGTACACACTACGTACAACATAACCTCACCTCCTCACGCCACCCCAGCAGCCACTCACCATCAGCCAGCTCCGCGCCAAAAACCAGCCCCCGCGAGCCAGACACTCCCACGCAGTGCATCAGCGAATCGCGGCGGAGGTTGAAGTTGATGAGCGCCGCCTCTACGCCCACCTTGGCCAGGCCCAGCCAGAGGGCCACCAGCAGAGGCCTGCTCTCCATGAAGAGGGCCACCACGTCGCCCGAGACCCAGCCCTGGCCCAGCGCCCAGTGGGCCACCGCGTTGGACAGCTGGTCCAGCTGGGAGAAGGTCCAGGTCTCGCCCGTGGCCTCGTAAACCAGCGCCGGCTTGTCAGGGTGCAGCGCCACCGTCTGGGCAAAGATGGAAGGGACGGTGCTGCCTTTGCGCATGTGCCGACGGAGGGCCAGCTTCACACGCAAGAGCACGTACAGACCACTAGGGGTCAGGGGAGAGTGCAAGTGAGAGAGAGAGAGGGGAGGGGGGGGTTTTACTTTTATATTTTTCAACACATGTAATTATTATAATTCTTATTATTCTTGTTATTTTATCTGTGCATGTTCATATGTCACGTAATATGGCATCATCGTTGCATGCTGTACATTTCATATGTATACGACTGCTTTGGAAACACTGCTTCAGGTTGTCCAGCCAATGAAGCACCACTGAATTGAATTGAATTGAATTGAATTGAATTGAATTGAATTGAATTGAATTGAATTGAATTGAATCTAATCGAATCGAATCGAATCGAATCAAATCAAATCGAATCAAATCGAAATAGCAGAGACTGTGGAGGAGTGGATATGGGTTACAGGTGGGTTAATGGTTTTACAGAAAGAGAAGAACAAATAGGGGTGAAGGGAGGCAGTAATGAACAACAAAACGAGAAAGAATAGAAGGCAGACAGGAAGGGGAGGGGGAGAGAATGGAGGGAGGAGAGGGGAAGGAGGACAGGTTGGGGGAGGAGATGGACATCAGGATGGAGAGCATTAGAGAAGGAGAGAAGGAGATATGAGAGAAATGCAATCAAATCAAAAAAGAGAAATGATTGAATTAAGATAATTTCTGACAAGGTAGACAGCAATCAAACAATCGATGATATGATGTATAAGTTACTAAATATACAGTCAGGTCCATAAATATTTGGACATTGACAAAGTTATTGTTATTTTAGCTGTCTATCACAGCATATTGGAGTTGAAATTAAATACTGAATATGAGCTCAAAGCTTTCACCTTTAATTTGAGGGTATTTACATCCAAATCGGGTGAACGGTGTAGGAATTACAGCATTTTTTATGTGGTTCCCCCCTTTTTAAGGGACCAAAAGTAATTGGACAATTGGCTGCTCAGCTGTTCCATGGCCAGGTGTGTGTTATTCCCTCATTATTTCATTTACAAGTAAGCAGATAAAAGGTCTAGAGTTGATTAGAGTTAATTTAAAGTGTGGCATTTGCATTTGGAATCTGTTGCTGTTAACTCTCAATATAAAGTCCAACGAGCTGTCACTGCCTATGACGCAAGCCATCATTAGGCTGAAAAATCTAAACAAACCCATCAGAGAGATAGCAAAAACATTAGGTGTGGCCAGTGCTTAATTTGTGCTGGGGCTAGCCGGGCACAGCCCCGGGAAATGCCAAGAATCCGATTTTGCGCCCCAGCAAATGTCAGAGCCCCGGGCTCATAAATATCGAAAGTGCGACAACAACGTTTTAAACTGGTATTAAACAACGTTACGTCCAGTGAACATTACAAATGTAAATAGAATGCAGAAATGCAGCGACACAGAAGTAGGAAAAGTTTACCCTTTTTCCGCCTCCGGGGGGCGTGTGGTTGGGGGAGGCGAGTTGAGCCCCGGCATCTCTTATTTTACAAATGAAGCACTGGGTGTGGCCAAATCAACTATTTGGTACATTCTTAAGAAGAAAGAACGCACTGGTGAGCTCAGGAACACCAAAAGGCCCGGAAGACCACGGAAAACAACTGTGGTGCATGACAGAAGAATTATTTCCCTGGTGAAGAAAAACCCCTTCACAACAGCTGGCCAGATCAAGAACACCCTCCAGGAGGTAGGCGTATCTGTGTCAAAGTCAACAATCAGGAGAAGACTTCACCAGAGTAAATACAGAGGGTTTACCACAAGAATCCTCAAAAACAGGAAGACCAGATTAGAGTTTGCCAAAAAACATCTAAAAAAGCCTGTACAGTTCTGGAACAACATCCAATGGACAGATGAGACAAAGATCAACTTGTACCAGAATGATGGGAAGAGAAGAGTATGGCGAAGGGAAGGAACTGCTCATGATCCGAAGCATACCACCTCATCTGTGAAGCATGGTAGAGGTAGTGTTATGGTGTGGGTATGGCTGCCTGCCAATGGAACTGGTTCCCTTGTATTTATTGATGATGTGACTGCTGACAAAAGCAGCAGGATGAATTCTGAAGTGTATAGGGTTATTATCTGCTCAGATTCAGCCAAATACTTAAAAACTCATTGGGCTGCGCTTCACAGCGCAGATGGACAATGACCTGAAGCATACTGCGAAAGCAACCCAATACTTTTTTAAGGCAAAGAAGTGGAATGTTCTGCAATGGCCATGTCAATCACCTAACCTGAATCCAATTGAGCATGCATTTCCCTTGCTGAAGACAAAACTGAAGGCAAAATGGCCCAAGAACAAGCAGGAACTGAAGACAGCGGCAGTAAAGGCCTGGCAGAGCATCACCAGGGAAGAAACCCAGCGTCTGGTGATGTCTATGGGTTCAAGACTTCAGGCAGTCATTGACTGCAAAGGATTTGCAACCAAGTATTAAAAATGACAATTTAATTTATGATTATGTTAGTTTGTCCAATTACTTTTGAGCCCCTAAAATTGTGTGTGGGGGGCTATGCATAAAGATGGTTGTAATTCCTACACGGTTCATACAATATTTTTGACAAAACACTTAAATTAAAGCTGAAAATCTGCACTTAAAGCACATCTTGATTGTTTCATTTCATTACAGAGCCAAAATGATAAAAATTGTGTCACTGTCCAAATACTTATGGACCTGACTGTGTGTGTGTGTATATATACATATATATACACAAACACACACACACACACACACACACACACAATATAGTGCAATCCATAAACTAGCAAGAAATAATTGCTCAGGTCCCGTTTGACACGAGTCCTGCGCACTCACTTGAGGTCTCTCTTTGCGGTGCGGAGCACGATATACAGGAACCTCCAGCCCCCAGTACCCAAGTAGACCCCCAGACCAGCCGCCAGGCTTAGGGACCAGGGCATCCCAAAAAGCTTGAGCAAGCCCAGGGACCCCAGGGACACAGAGACACTGGCTGCACCCCGCATTCTAGGAGGGAGGAGAGGAAGGATACAGCACGAGGAGGGACGAGGGTGACACAGGTGTACCAGAGGAAGGAAGGAAACTGAGCCAAGCAACGTTACCGTGTTTCAAAACTACTGGGTACACCAGTCTAAAATGTATTCATACATCCACCACATTGTGCTTTTAGAACTATATAAAGCTATAGAACATGTATAACTACACACACACACACATATATATATATATACAGTATATATATATAGTTGTGCGTGTACTATAATGTATAGCTAGCTAGTAAGCAAGATAATTATGATAGCAAGCCAACGTTAGTTCGTTGGCTAAACATGTGCAGTGACAGTAAACAGCTAGCCACAGTAGTTAACTGTCAACAAGAAAGCCGGTTGGCTTGATAGTTAATTTAGGCAGTTGCCCTGCTGACGCTAGCTAGCAAACCACAAACAAAGCAGTCAATATCGGATATACTGCTGTTGAACTCGGGATACATTATTGCGTTTGAGAGTAATATATTGGTAGCTACCGAGCACAAAGACGCACTTACCTTAATAGCGAGATATTTATTCCAAACTGCCGAAACGGCACCAGCAAGTATTGTTTTATCTAGTTCCGATCACCACAGTCCCGTTACTTTGTAGTTACGGCTGTTTTCCAACGCTACTTTGGTCGGCAGCTCCTAACAGCTAGCTAACAATTGTCTGGAGTAGGGTACACTTTCCAAATTGTGTTAGGCCCGGTTTAATGACTTTGGATCGCTTGCTAACTTGCAGCCAACTGTAATAATTGTTGATAACTAGCATAGCTAGCTACTAATAATAATAATAATCGCATACATTAACACAATCACACATCGTTGTTGGTGCGATGCTAAGCCACTGTTTATCACACTCGGATGGAAAAAAAGACAATAAAAACCAAATGTGCAGAATATCCAGCTGCCATTAAAATCCGCTTCCCAATAATTTGTGAGTGCAAGGCCGCCCGCGATGAGTGTACTTCCAGAGCCTTATTTGAACATGTCTAACTAATGGACCGGCTATCATACTCGCTTCTATCCTGTAACTGTAATGCTGGACCCATCAGGCCACGCCTCTGCTCCCACGTGACTGCTGTGTTGTTCTTTATTATTCGATGCGGTAGATGCCCATCAAATAGTCCACGGTTCCATTGGCCAGAGGTTCGTGATGTCATAGGTGGGCGTGCACCTTATCCGCTGCGGTATGTTGGTTGGACATGGAAATATTATACTCAAGCAGGTTATTATGGTCATCGCGTGATCTGGAAGGGGTCGGGACCGAGGGAGGTTAGACGCACTTATAGCAAGAGACAAGAAGAGTCTAAAAAAAGTCACGTGAGAGAATTAATCTGTTTATCAGGACCTTGCCTGATTTGGCACAATCTGTTTAGTCTGCTCCTCAATAACCAGTGATGTATTTGACCAATCCTGTATTTCACGGGGGTCATTCCAATAGGGTGACACAGACACATCCTTTTCCCTCATTGTCAACATTGTTTTGTCTCAAAGCAACACTTACCTCTTCACAAAGCAATACTTGTCCATGTTTGCTCTCTCTCAGATCAACATGGTTTAGAGGCACAATTCATTTGCATTGTCACGTGCTTCTTTTGGTTGTGGGGGTGAGGGAGGGGTGGTTGCAGAGGGGTTATTGGGGGTCGTTGAACAAGCAGAATCGGATTCAAACTCACACTTGTGTGAACACAGCACAACACGGAAGGTGCACAAATGAAGAACTGAAAACGGATAAAATCATTTTTAATGCAATTTTTATTTGTTTTAATTTAATTTAATAACAATAGCTCATAATGCCATAACATAAAAGTCATTTTTTACAGCCTTTATTAGATGAAATATAAACACTGGGGTTCTTGGGAGACTTTCCCCCCGTGGGATAGACATTGGGCAATATTCACAAAGCGTTTCAGAGTAGGAGTGCTGATCTAGGATCAGGTTTCCCCCGTCCATATCCTAACCTTATCAACTATGAGCAAACAGGCAAAACTGATCCTAGATCAGCTCTCCTACTCTGAGATGCTTTGTGTTATACGGGCCCTGGTGTCCAAATCTGGGAGAGCAACACTGCTGTCCTGTGGGACAGATATTTTACATAGACAAAGAGGCTGGTGAAATTCAACATCACGATTCCTGAGAGAGAGATCAAATTGATTGTGAGTTCATGAATTCAGCAGGTACAGAGTTGGATGTGCAGTTAATTTCTTATTCTTCTCCTTTCTTCTTTCTTTCATTCTTCTATTATAATTATAATTATAATTAATATTAATATTAAGAAGAAGAAGAATTTATTTCCACAGTCCAAATTCCCAGTCTCCCAAATTCCCAGTCTCCCAAATTCCCAGTCTCCCAAGAAAAATGGGAGAGAAAGTCAAAGAAAAAACACATGGCACTGTGTCTCCAGCATGTCTGTGTGACCTGAATGCAGAACCCGAATATACCAGCAACAAACCCGGGAGCCGGTTTCAGTCTGGATTCTACAAACCCTTAAAAATATGTCATGTATAAACGTACAGCAAATGCACACGCATTAAAAACAGGGGCAAATAGATACAACGTAACATACAACAACATCGCCACTCCCTGCTTTCAAAATGTTCAAGGTTATCCAATCGAGAGACGAAGCCAGCGCTGCTCCTCCTCCTGGTGTCGTTGTTGTTGAGTATTTGCTGAGGTCAGGGATAGTACCTTTCTGTTGTAATAAGAATGTAAGTGAAAAAGTGTGTAAAATAAGTGTATGACTGGGACTGGGAGATCCCAGGACTAAATCATGCATCTGGGTGGGACCTGTGTCACATCTGCGCAGATCCACTGATCCTTAAATCATCTGGATGGCTCATCACATTCACTAAGCTGATCCCGATCAGATTGAGATCTGTGGATCTGCGCAGATGCACTGCAGATCCCACATATTAGAATGTGACCGGTGTGTGCAGTTGGACTGCATCTCTGCGCAGCTCAGAGAGACAAAATGCAGCTGTTCTGGTCTGGTGCTGGGGTGCAAGAGGAGGGGCTACAACCTGCCTCCTGTGCAGGAGGGATGTCATTATCATCCTGTATGACCAGGCAGCCTCTCAAAGCCTGGGTAAAGATGGCCAGCCACAAGATGGGAACCTTCGCTGTTTCCACATGGGAACTTCCATGTTCTGCTCTGTGCCCCCTCGTATCCCACAATGCAACACTTTCATGCTAAGCTTTTGGTGGAATCGCCCTGTGTCCACCAATGGGATTTTTCTACCTCGACAAGTCCACCAAGAATATTACTTTCCTTTATCAAATCAGCAAGTGGCTTTCTTTTCTTTTATGGAATGAGGAGCCTGACTCTCCCTTGCCTAGTCAGACAATAAATCTTATTAAAGCACTGCTTAAGGCGGCAGTGTGGTATAATGGTTAGGGAGCTGGGTTTGTAACGTTAAGGTTGTAGGTTCAATCCCCAGGTGGGACACTGCCGTTGTACCCTTGAGCAAGGTACTTAACCTGAATTGCTTCAGTTAATATCCAGCTGTATAAATGGATTGTATGTAAAAGAAAATGTAAACTGTAAGTCGCTCTGGATAAGAGCGTCTGCTAAATGCCTGTAATGTAATGTAATGTAATGTAATGCTTCACTTCTGTTTGGAAGCTATCAAATCTATACCTTAGATCCCCATCTTGTGCGGTAAAAATCACGAGAGGGAGGAGAGGTCATGGGGGCCTCCGATAGCGCGAGCTGCCTATCATGGTCGTGGTTCGAAAATCCGACTGTACCAGACCAGCCCAGGTGGGGAGCCCTGATCGGGGGCGGCGTTTGGTTGACGGCTCCAGGGGGCGGGGGTGAGCCGGGGGTGAGCCGGCACAAACTAGCTGAGAAGCGCACAAGGGTGTCTCCAGAACGTGGGTGGGCGAATTCCATCTCGAAGGAAGCGGAGTTCGCTGCTCTCTGAGAATTAGCTTGCCTCGTAGAGACAGGCAGCGAGTTTGTGTGGGGAGGGCAAATTGAAATAAATAGAGGGTATAGTTGGCCCCTAAATTCAGAGAAAAAACGTGAAAAAATGAGAAACAAATTAAAAAAATTTAAAAAAAGAGTTTGTGGCAGAAAAGTTGGTGTGTACAGCGTTCGCAAAGCATCATGGGCCATGGCGCAGCCGTCAGGTCCGCGACTCCTTGGTGTTCTGAGCACTCTTGGAGCCCTGTGACACAAAAATACCATCAATGCCATTGTCACCACAGATCACACCATTTCACGAGGTTAATATCAGTGCTAAAGTGTTTCTAGTGTCACTGGTCTCAAATCTTCTGGCTTCACATTCAGCGATCAGTTACAGCTTCCCTCCTTCTCTGTATAACCACAACAGGGCCAGGGGCACTACCGAGCCTATGTGGTCGAGGACTAAAAGTGTTAGAGCCCGCATGTTAGGCAGTGTGGTATAATGGTTAGGGAACTGGGCTTGTAACATTAAGGTTGCAGGTTCAATCCCCAGGTGGGACACTGCCGTTGTACCCTTGAGCAAGGTACTTAACCTGAATTGCTTCAGTTAATATCCAGCTGTACAAATGGATTGTAAAGAAATGTAAAACTGTAAGTTGCTCTGGATAAGAGCGTCTGCTAAATGCCTGTAATGTAATGTAATGTAACATGTGCTGTTGTGGTCATAGTGTGGAAAGCACATTGCAGACCGGACATTGAGGACACTGGACTGGCAGGAATAGACAGGTGTGAACAATGCCCTGCTCAGTGTGATCCTGTTTGTGTGCGTGTGTGTGTGTGTGTGTGTGTGTGTGTGTGTGTGTGTGTGTGTGTGTGTGTGTGTGTGTGTGTGTGTGTGTGCGTGTAATGCAGGGGTGTCAAACTCATTCCATCGAAGGCCGAGCGTATGCAGGTTTTTGTTGTAAGTGTGGTGGAAATTGCCCGGGAGTCCAAGCGGAAGGAAGGACGCAACACTCCAGGCCAGCGCAGGTTCAGGAGCTTGTACCAGCGTTACAGGGCTCCGGAGTCCCCTTCTTATAGTGCGCGAGTGTATGCAGAATGAAACAATGGTTAGGACAAAGTTTGAGTGAGAATGTATCAATCGTCAGTCATGTGTTTGGACTCTGAACCTTGTGTTGTTTTCTCCTGTGGTTAATCTTGATTGGTTTTGGGGTTTTCTTGATGAGTGGTCTTCTCCTGCCTCTGATGTTTTTTTTCTTCTTTTGCTCTGTCATAGGCGGCACGGTGGTGCAGTGGATAGCGCTGTCGCCTCACAGCAAGAAGGTCTCGGGTTCGAATCCAGGCCGGGGGCCTTTCTGTGTGGAGTTTGCATGTTCTCCCGTGTCCGCGTGGGTTTCCTCCAGGTACTCCGGTTTCTTCCCACAGTCCAAAGACATGCACGTTAGGCTAATTGGAGAGTCTAAATTGCCCATAGGTATGAGTGTGTGAGTGAATGGTGTGTGTGCCCTGCGATGGATTGGCGACCTGTCCAGGGTGTATTCCTGCCTCTCGCCCGGAACGCATGCTGGGATAGGCTCCAGCCCCCCCCCCGCGACCCTGACCAGGAATAAGCGGCTTAGATAATGGATGGATGGATGGATGGATGCTCTGTCATGACACATCACAACCAACGCACGACACCAGGTGATTTCACTAATTACTCACTTCTTCAACCAGGAACGGGAACTAATTTAAATCGCCCGGTGTAGTGATTTGGTTGCAACAAAAACCTGCGTACGCTCGGCCCTCCATGGAATGAGTTTGACACCCCTGAAGTAATGGGTGTGTGTGTGTGAGCGTGGATATGTGTGTTTGTGTGTGTGTGTGTGTGAGAGAGAGAGAGAGAGAGAGAGAGTATACCTGCGAGTTGCTGGATTGGTTGGTGTTGAACTCAGAGTACTTCTTCTGAGGCGTGTAGATGCGGGACAGGAATTTGGCATATTCTTCCCTCACCTGATGGGGGCAGCAGAGAGCAGACATGACTGAGTGGCAAATTACATTTACACTTTTTCTCAACTGCTGACTCATTTTTTTTATACTGTAGCCAAAGATATCTATAGCACAACAACAGTGCTCAAATTCCCAAACTCATTTGCAGAACTTCTAATCTTTTTCTACTTTTAGCGCACTGATGGCTAATCTTAAGCACTGTTTTGCAAAACGCAACTCAGTTCTGTTCATTGTTTCAATCAATGTGCAAGTAAGATAAGATAAGATAGCCTTTATTAATCCCGGGGGAAATTTGGTTTGTCACAGCAGCAATGATACAGGAGGCAGTGAAAGAACACACAAGACATACAGGACATCACAGTATACTGAATAATAAATACATGGTAAATATATTTTAAAACCAGAGTAAAAACCTAGCAGCTATACAGACATACAGAACATCATAGTATATTGAAGTACAATGGCATAAGATTCTTGAGTCTTAAAGTCTGAAGGTAGACAGAAGAAAAATGGCTAAGGCAAAACAACTGAATCTGTGAGAGGCGGTGTGTGTGAGATGATGAACAGTGACGTGAATGTGTGTTTATGTGCATGTGAGTGAGTGAGTACATACGTGTATGTACAGGTAACTACCAAAATAAATGAAACACTTGTGTAAATGAAGGGTTCTGGTGGCTGTGTTATAGTGTGGGGTGCATTTTCCTGGCATGGTTTAGGTCCACTCAACCCCTTAGAGGGAAAGTTCAATGGAAATAAATACAAAGCCGTTCTGAGTGATCACCATCCTATGGTGAAGCATTTCTATCCTGATGGGAGTGGTCTCTTCCAGAATGACAATGGCCCATCAACAGGGCATGAGTGGCCACTCAATGGTTTGATGAGCATGAAAATGATGTAAACCATATGCCAAGGCCGCCTCAGTCACCAGATCTCAACCCAACTTAGCACCTACGGGATACTGTATTTTCCATCACCATAAGCAAAATCCTAAATGATCTAATTCTTGTGGAATAATGGTGTTGAATACCATTCAATAGAGTTCCAGACAGTTGTATAATCTACGCCAAGGCGCATTAAATCTGTCATTGCGTCTTGCGGTGGCCCAACGCCCTATTAAGACAAATTTATGTTGGTGTTTCCTTTATTTTGGCAGTTACCTGTATGCGTGTGAGTGAGTGCGTGTTTGTGTGTGCGTTTCACCACCTGAAGCTGAACCTGGGGAAGACTGAGCTGCTCTTCCTCCCAGTGAAGGGCTCCCCGATGATTGATGCTTCAATCACCGTGGAAGGCTCCATAGTGTCTCCGTCCCAGTCTGCCAGGAGTCTAGGAGTGACCCTGGACAACCAGCTGTGCTTCTCAGGCCACATTGCAGCGATCACTCGGACCTGCCAATTCTCCCTCCACAACATCTGGAGGATCCTCACCCAAGAGGCCACACAACTCCTGGTCCAGGCCCTGGTGATCTCATGTCTGGACTACTGCAATTCCTTGCTGGCAGGCCTACCGGCCTGTGCCATCAAGCCACTGCAACTAGTCCAGAACGCTGCCGCTCGCCTGGTGTTCAACCAGCCGAAGTTCACCCAGGTCACCCCTCTACTCTCCTCTCTGCATTGGCTCCCCATCGCAGCACGCATCAGATTCAAAATCACTGGTGCTTGCTTTTCAAGCGGCTAGAGGTACTGCTCCCCCATACCTGCTCCCTGTGTCACTCCCTACACCCCAGCCAGACCCCTCCGCTCCGCCTCCTCTGGCAAACTGACTGTCCCATCTCTCCGGGCACCTGGCAGCCGCTCCTTGCGGTCTCGCCTCTTCTCTATCTGGACCCCTCGCTGGTGGAACAACTTTCCGTAATCGGTCAGGACCACGGAATCACTTGCGATCTTCCGCAAGAGACTCAAAACCCACCTTTTCAGACTCCACTACCACTGAATCCTGTACATCTAGCTAATTGTCATCACCACTGCCTACTTGCTCAACACTATGTGTCCCTGCTTACTCCTCTTTTTTTTTTAAATAATGAAATAATAATAATTTAAAAATTACTAACCTTTTCCTTAGGCCCAGTGTTACAGGTGTGGTACGCAGCTGCCTGCAATTATGTCTATCACTGTATTACTGCACTGATCTCTTGCGCTAACTATGATTGTATTACGCACATCTTGTAAGTCACTCTGGATAAGAGCGTCTGCTAAATGCTTAAAATTTAAAAATGTAAATGTAAATGTGTGTCAGTGAGTAGCATACCTGTTTAGAGAGCAGGCAGTGCATGAGGAACAGCAGTGCCCCCTGCAGGCTGTTGAGGAAAGTGAAAAGGTAGGCCAAGGGGAGAGTGCTCTGGTCAAGCAAGAAGCAGCCAAAGATCCACATGGTACCCAGGACACACAGCTGAGCCACCGCAGTGACCGTGAACACCCTGCAGGGGGAGACAAACATCAACAAACATCAGGCCAAAGGCATCTATATGTGTATATAGGGGAGACCGGGGTAAGATGTGACACAAGGTAAGATGAGCCACCCCTTGTTTCTAAGCAACCATACACAAAATAAAGCATGTGACAGCATTTTCAGGAAGAAGCAACCATTTCATTCAATATGTGGTAAAGGGGAGCACATGGAGAATGTGGTAAGTAATTTATGTCAAAAAATTTGATTTTACCCTTTATACAGGAATTCCAAAGAAGTCCACTGTTATGATGCTTTAGAGAAAACTGAAGTAGGATAATTTTCTGATACATTATAGTTCAATTGGTGCTCTTATAAGCTATGATATGACAGCTGAACAAAAGCATAGAAGTTAGTTTTAGCTGTTGTGTGAAACCACTTTAGCAAAATGGTGGGGGTGGGGAAAGATAAGCCACCAGGCCTGGGATGAGTTGAGCCATTGGCCCCCCCATACCCCATGTACCCCATACATATGACACATACAGTATTTGTATTTATTGTCAAAATGATCTGCATAAATGGCATACATGTATGACTCATGTAAAAATACAGAGAATGCATATAGTAGTAATTTATGAGAAAGTACATATACCATGTATTTAGAGAACATATAAATCATGAAAAGTACAGAAGAATTGGTGCCTTTTCATGATACAAAATAGGTTTGGAAAATATATAAATGCGTGCACACAAACGGCCCGAGGCTGCGGTGGGCAACTTGTGAATGCTTAGAACCGAGATAGCATCAAAGTCAACAGAAAAAAACTATTCTGTGTAAATGGCAGGAAAACCACAGAATTAGCTGTAACAAGCATGTCAAGATTAAGTAGTTTGCAGATGATACAAAACTGGGAGGCTTAGCAAATAGTCAGGAATCTACTAAAGTAATCCAAGACGATCTGAATAGAATCCAGAAATGGGCAGAAACCTGGCAAATGAAATTTAATACAACTAAATGTAAAGTAAAAACATACATTATTTTATGGGAGAAAAACTAGAATGTGCACGCACCCTATACAATGCCCTTGTTAAAAAAGGCCACACTTGGAATATTGTGTGCAGTTCTGGGGACCGCATTACAAAAAAAGATATAGATGCGCTGGAAAAGGTCCAAAGACGGGCAACCAGACTGATTCCAGGCATAAAAGACAAGTGTTATGAGGAAAGTCTAGAGATGCTTGGACTGTTCAAGCTTAGTAAAAGGAGACTTAGGGGAGATTTGATTGAGGCTTTTACATTTATTAAAGGAATTAACAAAGTGAATTTCAGGAAATTATTCAAGTTGAGTTTGGTTAGCAGAACGAGGGGGCATAAATGGAAACTGACAAAGGGTAAATTTCACACGGACACTAAGAAATATTTTTTCACACAGAGAGTGATCAATGCGTGGAATAGCTTGCCTGGGCATGTAGTGGAGGCTGAGACACTAGGGGTATTCAAGGCCAGGCTCGATCCAGTGTTAGACACTCTAGCCTTTGGGTAAACTAAGCATTGTGAGCAGATTAGTGGTAGGAATGGACGAGCAGTGTTGGGCTGAATGGCCTGTTCTCGTCTTCCCCTTATGTTATGTTATGTTATGTTATGTTAAGTACGTAGGAGAAAAGATATATCGGTTGCACGATTGGCTTGAACTAAGTTACTTCCAAATTGCCATGTACTGGATGTCTGATATCCTTTACCAGTAGGCTCTTGTGGAATTGGTAGAGCCAATGCCATAGGGCCACACTGCCATGAGATTTTAAATTGGTAAGTAATAGCATTTGACGCCATCTCCATATTTGGACATCAATGTCTGAGTCACTCTGAGGTACAGTGCTTCTGTGAAGTATTGAACATAGATGAACACTCTAAAGTTAAGTTCTGCTTTTCCCCCTGTTATTACAGAGCAAATTTCAGAATCCCGCGGTCTTATAAGCGGAAAACAGAGAGAGCATCAAACGCCCTTGATGATTTGAAAAGAGCAAATGAAGAAGTAGGGCAAGGGAGATCGATAAGATCAGTTGCAAAACAGTTTAAGATTGACCGGATGACTCTGCAATGATTAATTCAGAAAATAAAGGATGGAGAGTCAGCATCTGTAGGATATGCAAGACTTTCAACATTAGAAATCCTTCTAACCTAAACTTTTTAAACCTTTTTTTTTTTTACCTCTGGCAGTTTACCGCTTACCTTTGTGCCATTTCAGGTTACTCACTGGGCTTGAACTGCTTAAATTTCAGTAAAAACTAGAAAATGGGGGTGTTCTAAAACTTTTGACCGGTAGTGTATATTATATACAGTTGTATTATATGTAAGGGGTAGTCTATGCATACAGATATATTATATTGTATGTGTATGTGTTTTGCGCGTACCTGATCTTCCGCAGGTTGGTGAGGTCAGGGTTGAGGGAGGAAAACTTCTCCGCCAGCTTCCACACTGTGATCATGAAGAAGAAGGCATTCACCTGAGAGAGAGAGAGAGAGAGAGAGAGAGAGAGAGAGAGAGAGAGAGAGAGAGAGAGATACTTTCATTTAATTATTTTCATTTATTTATTATTATTATTTATTTCATTGTATTTATTTATTTTTAAAATGTCATTTATTATCATTATTGTTGTAGTTGTTGTTACAATGAAAATATATATACAGTATATATATGTATATATTTACTTTTGTTCAGTATTGTTGTTGTAGTATAGTAATGTATAGTATGGTACAATATAATATTTACTGATTTGTTATTTGTGTTAATGTTTAAATGTATTGTTTAAGCTTTGGCAATATTTACACATTTGTTTCCAGCCAATAAAGCATCTTGAATTGAATTGAATTGAGAGAGAGAGGGAGAGAGACATTGTGAAAATGTCAAAACAAGGGGAAAAATCTCATCAAAGAAATATACACCTTTTTCAAGCTGCAGATGCAAATTTGGAGCACCTAACTGAGCAGCCCTCATGAGGCTGCGTCATCCCCGCAACCTCGTCCATCAATTCAGGAAGAGCCCAGGCAAGCGCTCGCTCATCTCTGACACCTGTGCTGTGAGCCACAGCCCGCCCACCAGGGAGTATGCTGGTGCACAGTCCCGCTGACTGAAGCCTGGGCGACGCTACGGCCAACAGTGCGCCAACCCTGTGGGGCTGCCGGCCACAGTCGGCACAGGCGCGGTCCAGATTCAACACCAGACTGGAGGAGAGCATCCAAATGCTGGAACCCAGCGTCTTACCGGGACGAGCCACTGGGGGGGGCCTCCGATTTTCGTGACAAACTAAAAAAGCTGTGAGCCCGAGGGACAGCGAGAAACCACCGAGCGCTGAGATGTGAGCTGGGCGGAGTCTGCAGAGAGGGGCGGGACTCACCATGATGATGACGCAGACAGGACCGAAGAAACTCCAAATAAACCCGCGCTTCAGAGTCAGCCAGCAGCTGCAGGAGAAGACACGGCGCTGTCACAAAGCGCTGATGCACAGCACTGACGTAAAGTTCTCTGACGCACAGCACTGACGCATAAGAGTTCTCTGCCTGCACACAACACTGACATACTGACAGAGCTCTGCTATGCCTGCACACAACACATCTACTGACGCACAGCACTGACATACAGAGCTCTGCTATGCCTGCACACAACACATCTACTGACGGACAGCACTGACATACAGAGCTCTGCTATGCCTGCACACAACACATCTACTGACGGACAGCACTGACATACAGAGCTCTGCTATGCCTGCACACAACACATCTACTGACGCACAGCACTGACATACAGAACTCTGCTATGCCTGCACACAACACATCTACTGACGCACAGCGCTCTATTTAATCTGGTCTCATAGCCAAATAAAAAATGGTCAAAAAGACACACATAGATGAACACAGATGGTAGACACAGCCTGATAGACTGACTGTGCTTTTATACAACTGTACGTAAGTGACTGAATTGTGCCCTCGGATTTGCAACTTGCTTTTAACTGTTCGGCACCCTTGGGACGGCTTGGTGTGAAGTGCACACCAAGAGTCGAATTGAAAGGACGGAGACCGACAGAGAAAGACAGACGGGCAGAAGGACAGACAAACGGCGGGCGGGGGGGGTTCCTCACTGTCGATCCGTGCCGTATCCCTGGGCGTAGACGCTGGCGGAGATGACGACGATGATGGCGGGGACCCCGTACCCGGCCCCCATCATGTGGAGGGGCCGCAGTGTGGTGTTGAAGACACGCACCACCATGCGGTACAGCTGCACGCCCTCCAGGCACATCCAGCAGAACGCCGCCAGGAAGAAGAAGTGCAGGAGACCCGCCACGAACGCACAGCCGCCCTGAGAGGGAGACAGAGAGAGGGAGAGGGGAGAGAGGAGAGAGGAGAGAGAGAGAGGAGAGAGGGAGACAGAGGAGAGAGAGGGGAGAGAGGGAGACAGGGCGAGAGAGCGGAGAGAGGGAGACAGAGAGAGGGAGGGGAGAGAGGGGAGAGAGGGAGACAGAGAGAGAGGAGAGAGGGGAGAGAGGGAGACAGAGAGAGAGAGGGGAGAGGGAGACAGAGAGAGAGAGGGAGAGAGGGAGACAGAGAGAGAGGGGAGAGGGAGAGAGAGAGGGGAGAGAGGGAGACAGAGCGAGAGAGAGGAGAGAGGAGACAGAGAGAGAGAGGAGAGAGAGGAGACAGAGCGAGAGAGAGGAGAGGGAGACAGAGCGAGAGAGAGGAGAGAAGGAGACAGAGCGAGAGAGAGGAGAGGGAGACAGAGAGAGAGAGAGGAGAGAGGGAGACAGAGAGAGAGAGAGGAGAAAGGGAGACAGAGAGGAGAGAGGGAGAGAGGGAGACAGAGAGAGAGAGGGGAGAGAGGGAGACAGGGCGAGAGAGGGAGAGAGGGAGACAGAGTGAGCGGGGAGAGAGGGAGAATGAGAGGCAGATGCGTTACACAACAGATGCTCTCTGTGACATACACACATACACACACATGTGTGTATGTGTGGCTCAGTAGGTAGAGGATGGCGTTTGCAACGCTTAGGTTGTGGGTTCAATTCCCACTGGGACCACATATACTGAAAAAAATCAATGTATGCATTCACTACTGTAAGTTGCTTTGGATCAAAGCGTCTGCTAAATGGCATATGTTAAACACCCTCTCTCTGTTGCACACACTTTCCCCCTCTTTTACATACACATGCACTCTGCTACACACACGCACGCACACCTTGTTCTGTGTGCTGGAGATGCCAGCGAGGAAGACGAGGTTGGCGATGAAGAGGCAGATGCAGAGGTTGAGGTGGATGGTGTTCCGCGTGCACTGGATGGAGCGGCAGAGGGAGAAGGTGACAATGCAGAGCAGCAGGCACACCTGAGACACGCCTAGCCCCACCCAGGTGATCACCTGCAACTGGAACGTGTCCTGCCAACAGAGACACCAGGCGCATGAGGTCTCCCTCTACACGCAACACATACATGCAGGTCTCTCTCTACATTAAGTACGCACTTGATGTCTCCCTCTACATGAAGTACGCACTTGATGTCTCCCTCTACATGAAGTACGCACTTGAGGTCTCTCTCTGCATCAGGTACGTGTATGAGGTCTCCCTCTACATGAAGTACGCACTTGATGTCTCCCTCTACATGAAGTACGCACTTGAGGTCTCTCTCTACATCAAGTACATGTATGAGGTCTCCCTCTACATTAAGTACGCACTTGATGTCTCTCTCTACATCAGGTACGTGTGAGAGGTCTCCTCTCCATGAAGTACGCACTTGATGTCTCCCTCTACATTAAGTACGCACTTGATGTCTCTCTCTACATCAGGTACGTGTATGAGGTCTCCCTCTACATGAAGTATGCACTTGATGTCTCCCTCTACATGAAGTATGCACTTGATGTCTCTCTCTACATCAGGTACGTGTATGAGGTCTCCCTCTCCATGAAGTACGCATTTGATGTCTCCCTCTATATCAGGTACGTGCATGAGGTCTCCCTATGCCTCTCCTTGCATATCATATGCATGCAGGGAGAGTTGGGCGAAAAAAAGTGTGCGTGCACTCTCAAAATCAAGGGTCAGAAAATCGCCAACAATAAATGCAAACCCCCGAAACAAATCACCGCCCAGACCACCGAGCGCAATATGCAGAGCCTCCCAGCCTGCCCTCACCTGGAACTCATACAGGGCCATCAGCACCGCGAAGCTGCTCAGGTGGGTGCAGGAGCACACCGTGTGCGTGTCGTTGGACTCCACCACTCTGCAGCCCTGCTCATCCCACTCCCCATCGCCGCTGCTTGTGTTCCAGTAAGCACAGGTGTGATTCGCCGGGTCGGACTGCGGGAGAAACTGCAGGGGCGATCATAAAAAACATTTTTTTTAACGTATAATAATCCTTTCTCTTCCCTTTGTATGACAGGTGTTGTGTGACATGAACGTCGGCAATGTCAATGATTAGACTGTAATTTACCGTTCGATAGCTCTAGTGGTGATCTCTAGCCATATTAATGCACTCTTGCACGTCGCTTTGGATAAAAGCCTCCACCAAATAACCCAATTGTGTATTGTGTAAACACTGTCCTTTACGGGGCGGCGTACTGCGGCTGTGTCTACCTGAAGGTGCGCGAAGGTGAGGGTGATGGGTTTCTCCAGGCTCCTTGTGTCCGTGTTGCTGACGCTCGCCGTCACTACTTTGGAGTTCACCAGAAATGTCGTGCCCTCGCTCCCTACGCTCAGTCGCCGGGACGCGTTGTTGGTGGACGACTCCAGGCTTTTGTAGGTGAGGAGAGAGGCAACTGCGAACCCTGGGTCAAAGGTCAGGGGTCGGGGGGGGTCAAAGGTCACTTATTTGCTATTCAAAAAGCATCAGAACACCTTTTGCAAAATCATTAGAAAAAATATTCGATGGTGCATTTTGCCTGACGACGTAAATGCAATCAGATCACATCAAAGACGTTAACGCATAAATACGTTTTGTCTTCAAAATGCACGGGTAGCTGCCTAAATAAAGGCAGCACTTGAGTAAATGAGGGATCTTTTAAATGGGCGCAGTAACAAAAGTGTCCGTCGGTACGGCCAGTACCAGCAAATAGGCCCGGCCCTCCCCTTTCCCTTTCCCACCCGGATGGGACTCCGGCCAGGGCCGTTACCAAAGTGTTGCCTTTACCTTGACAGCTGCCTGTATGTATTTGTAAAATTAATAAGAGTAGCATGGATGATGAAGAAGATACGACAATGATGTGAAGGAGGAGAAGGAGGATGAAGAATACGACGATGATGCGAAGGAGGAGAAGGAGGATGAAGAATACGACGATGATGTGAAGGAGGAGAAGGAGGATGAAGAATACGACGATGATGCGAAGGAGGAGAAGGAGGATGAAGGATACGACGATGATGTGAAGGAGGAGAAGGAGGATGAAGGATACGACGATGATGTGAAGGAGGAGAAGGAGGATGAAGAATACGATGATGATGTGAAGGAGGAGAAGGAGGATGAAGGATACGACGATGATGCGAAGGAGGAGAAGGAGGATGGAGGATACCTGGGTAGGTGGCGTCTCCCGCCGCGGTCTCCCAGTGTATGTCCAGGTGTGCGTGTTCAGAGGACAGGCTGATCGGCCCCTGGGGGGGCAACTGGCCTCGCGCCACGAAAAACTCCACCTCTGGAAAGAGGCAGGGTGGGGGTCAGAACCCTGTAGCAGATGTTCCCAAACCTTCTCATCTTAGCTCCGCCCAGCACAGAGCCCTACTTCAATAAATCATTTTATCCACCACCCGATTACAGGCTGCCATTGCAGTGGCTAATTAATACACCAGTACATGGAAGCATGTTTAGTTTAGTATATGTCTAGCATGTCATGTTATAAGAGGCCAGATGACAATTTGTGTGTGTGTGTGTGTGTGTGTGTGTGTGTGTGTTTTGTCCTTGCTTGACCACGATGGCTTTTTTTTTTTTTGGGGTGGGCCGGAGACTCCAGTTTGTAACTAGATTTTCCAGTGCTATATTACAGCTTATGAATATTCATGAAGAGGTGTGCCCAAGGAGAGAACATCTTTTTCCAAATTATATATAGATACTCTCTGATTGTTTAAGAGATGCAGACATGTAACCAATTGACTAGTCAGTATTCTTGGTTTCATGTTAAATCAGTGACACGTAGCCTACATTTGTATTTTAGAATCTTTATTAGAATATAATAGGGTGCATCGGATCATTTTTCGGATCAGCAAAAAAAAAAAAGATTATGGGACCAAAGGCGCGTTTAGAATTAATGATAATTTCAGTTTTTCAATGTAAGTTATTTCACTAAATCTTTATTCGAAAATTTCACAAAATACATTTTTAGATTCAGTACGCCTTAGGCGATGTAACTAGGTGGTCTTATGCCTGAATTAATTTAATAAAAAAATAAAAGATCGCTAATGTTTCAATTCTATTTATTTCGGTTGCGTTTCTAAAAACATGCCTCCCAGAAAGGCATTTAGTATGAAAAACAAAGCAAACCAAAACATACATGGTTGTCTATCTCTTCACTGTAACTCTGCATCGAGATTTAGGGAATTGTTACTGTATAAACAGCGGCAGAAAAACTATTTCTCTATGATGACCCATCCCCTATATCAGCCAATCACTGTGGGCATTCTGAGTAAACTCGTTCATGAGAAACAATGTCATCCCTAGCAACAACGTCAACCCCGCCCTCACTCTTAGCTAGGAATTCCTTAGTATGAGTTTGTCTTTGGAGCTTTGTGAATAGGTTTTAAGGTGGGACTCCTAACTAAAAGGTTTTAGTGCGATTTAGAAGTACTCCTAGTGGTAAGATAAAATGCTTTGTGAATACGGGCCCAGGATTTGAGTGTCCGGTTGGTCTACGGAATCTGCCTTCACCCTGCCCAGTGTTGGACCGTATAAAAAGCCACGGTGATCAGCAGTGGTCAAAACAGCGCCCCAGCAGACTGGACTGCACAGCGATGGTGCTCTGTGGAGCTCATACCTGTGAGTTTAGAGGGCCTCCTGGTGTGAGGCTTGCTCAGTAGAGGTCCGATCAGTCGCAAGGCGTCCTCCACTATGCCCAGCAATGTGGTCACCTTCTTGTTACTGTTCAATGTCCCTCCCGAGAGCAGCTTGTCTATTATGGACAACAGTGTCTGGAGAGAGATGGATAAAGGCAGGGAGAAAGAGGAGGTGTGGGAGAGAGGGGGAAAGAATTAGAGGTGGGGAGAGGGGCAAAAGTGTTGTTGTGGGTTAGGGGGTTGTGTAGCAGCGGGTTGGGGGAATGTGTATTGGGAGAGGGGGTGGGTTGAGTAGTTACGGTTTGGGGGTTGGGGGGGCAGGGGCATTTTTGTTTTTACCTCCAACAGCTTCTCTCCATTGAGTTTCCCTCCTTCCTGTCTACTCAGGGAAGTACAGCTGCCATTCATTAGCGATAAGACTTCTTCCAGGCCCACTGGCATCTGAGAGAGACAGAGAGACGGAAGGGGAGGGAAGTAGAGAGGGGTAACAGGTACAGAGGCAGAGGTAGAGAGACAGAGAGAGGGAAGGGGAGGGAAGTTAGAGAGGGGTAACGGGTACAGAGGCAGAGGTAGAGGATTGAGGGTCTAAATGTGATGCATTCAGTATTGAGCTAGAGTCTCCATTGCGGGTCAGTCATGGCCAGGCCGGGTGGGCGAACAGTACCTGCTCAGGTGAGACCGCAGGTGTGAAACGGTTGCAGGCCAGCCCTAAGGGAGAATGCGAGGGATTCGTTAGTGAAGGCCGTGGTGATCGTTCACGCCGCGCGTGCCTTCTGTAAAGCCCCATTTTGGAGGGAGATGAACGTGCACATGCACAACATCTCCAACTCTCGCAGCGGAAGCAGCGAGTTGGTAACGCACAACACAAAACTGCGCAGTGCTGCACCCTAGTGGTGGCTGTGCCCTCTGCACCCCCCCCCCCCCCCCCATCACCTGCCACTCACATATGCACTTCGCCAGGTCGTTGCCGTAGTTACTATATCCAGACCGGCAGGCACACTGGTAGCTGCCTTCTCGGTTTTCACAGTCTCCACCCACTCCACAGATGGAACTATCAGTCAAACACTCGTTTTTATCTGAGGAGTGAAAGAGAATATAAGAGAGGGAGAGAGAGAAAGGGGGATGATGGATGAAAATCAATCACAGAGAGGAGTAAAGCTCTCTGCACACTTCATTAGGGGGGCATCCCGTCACAGTTTTGCTACGATGAAATTCAGGGGGTTCGCCCCGTCCTGCAGTGAAATATAGCGCTCCGGGCAAGCAGCAAGCCGAGGGTGGGGCTGAGTGTGGGATGAGGATAGGCCTATATTGAGGGGGGAGGAGCCCCGGCAGCGATCACGGCAGCCGAGGGGATGGGCGAACGATGTGGCACGGCATGCAATATGAGAGGGGGAGGGAGGGGGAGAGGGGAGAGAGGGGTGAGGAGGGGAGGGGAGGGAAGAGGGGAAGTGAGGTGAGGGGAGAGGGGGAGGGGGAGGGGAGGGGAGGGGGGAGAGGGGAGGGGGGGAGGGGGAGGAGGGGAGGGGTGAGGAGGGGAGGGGAGAGAGGGGAGGGAGGGGAGGGGGAGAGAGGGAGGGGAGAGGAGGGAGGGGAGGGAGGGGAGAGAGGGAGGGGAGGGAGAGGGGGAGGGAGGGGAGGGAGAGGAGAGGAGGAGATCCTGGGACAGCTCAGCGCACAGTAACCCTGTATGGTGCAGCTATGTTGTACAGAGTGGCCTGCCCATGCAGGGGGCGGGACTACCTGATGTGTGTACCTGATGACACACACACACACACACACACACACACACACACAGCAAACACACACACACACACACACAAACACACACACACACACACACACACACACACACACAAAACAGCAAACACACACACACACACACACAAAAATCAGAAAACACACACACACACACACACAAATCAGCAAACACACACACACACACACACAAATCAACAAACACACACACACACACACACAAATCAGCAAACACACACACACACACACACACACAAATCAGCAAACACACACACACACACAAATCAGCAAACACACACACACACACACACACACACAAATCAGCAAACACACACACACACACACAAATCAGCAAACACACACACACACACACACACAAAATCAACAAACACACACACACACACACAAATCAGCAAACACACACACACACACACACAAATCAGCAAACACACACACACACACACACACACACACACACACACACGGTGCCATTCCTGCCACGCACGGGGGGACTCGCCAAATGTTGATCCTCTCCCTTGGTGTTGTAGCCTATACGGGGTAATACGTCATGCGGCAGGGCGTTGTGACGTTTACTTCTATTCTCCATTTCTTCTATTTCCTGATCTGTAAATGTAAGTTGTCTTTTTCTCGTGGTTCCCTCCCAGGTGCATGGTAGCCTAGCCATTTCTTGGCGCATTGTGGTCCAGAGACGCAAGTGTGCCATATTGCAAGTTCGGATCATTTTTTATGGATGTCCCCTACCGTAAAACTGCAAATGAGGACGTTACATTTCCTTGACTGCGTAATTAGAACAAGTCTTTGGCCATTAATGTAATCTGCGACTACAAAATAGCCGCAGCATAGCGACTGCTGTTGCGCTGCAACTATTTCCTTAGTAAATCTGCCTCCAAGTGTGATTAAGGCTCTGGGATCCCTGTGAGACAGCTGTGCTTGTAGCAGACACAACCCTTCTCCTAACAGTAATGGACTCAGAACAAACGGAATAATATTTCATTTGATTAAAAACATCCCTTCCCTCAATTCCACAAAACCAATCAGCGAGATGTCACCCCATCGTCGGCCAGAAAAACTTCCTTCCCATTGCTGGAGTGGTATCCAGTCTGGCAGGTGCAGTAATAGGACGCAGCGAGTTGGTAACGCACAACACAAAACTGCGCAGTGCTGCACCCTAGTGGTGGCTGTGCCCTCTGCACCCCCCCCCCCCTCCCCCCCCATCACCTGCCACTCACCTATGCACTTCGCCAGGCCGTTGCCGTAGTTACTATATCCAGACCGGCAGGCACACTGGTAGCTGCCTTCTCGGTTTTCACAGTCTCCACCCACTCCACAGATGGAACTATCAGTCAAACACTCGTTTTTATCTGAGGAGTGAAAGAGAATATAAGAGAGGGAGAGAGAGAAAGGGGATGATGGATGAAAATCAATCACAGAGAGGAGTAAAGCTCTCTGCACACTTCATTAGGGGGGCATCCCGTCACGGTTTTGCTACTATGAAATTCAGGGGGTTCGCCCCGTCCTGCAGTGAAATATAGCGCTCCGGGCAAGCAGCAAGCCGAGGGCGGGGCTGAGCGTGGGATGAGGATAGGCGTTTAAAGGGGGGTTTGAATATAAATATAAATATAGGGGTTTAAATATTGTGTTTGTGAACACGTGCGCTATGCATTGGCAATACAACTACTAATGTTTTTCATTTTTCAAACGCTACTAATGTTTTTCAATTACTTGTTGCCAATAAATTGGTACAACTATACATTTGGGTCTGGGGAACTCAAATTAGAAGCAGCTAGCTATTTCGCCTTCGTCGAGCCTAGCTAGGATTGTTTCCGTTGTTCTATCGGTGTTAATATTCTTTTGTGTCTTTTGTGTCTTTTGCCCGGATCATCTTGTAAGAACATTTTCCTTTAGTACGTCGCCTAAAATCATGCCGGTTTGTCTTTACATCATAAACTGTTTGTTTTTGTTATGCCTAATGAATTCTTTTTGTGATGTCTCGCCAAATGTTGATCCTCTCCCTTGGTGTTGTAGCCTATACGGGGTAATACGTAATGCGGCAGGGCGTTGTGACGTTTACTTCTATTCTCCATTTCTTCTATTTCCTGATCTGTAAATGTAAGTTGTCTTTTTCTCGTGGTTCCCTCCCAGGTGCATGGTAGCCTAGCCATTTCTTGGCGCATTGTGGTCCAGAGACGCAAGTGTGCCATATTGCAAGTTCGGATCATTTTTATGGATGTCCCCTACCGTAAAACTGCAAATGAGGACGTTACATTTCTTTGACTGCGTAATTAGAACAAGTCTTTGGCCATTAATGTAATCTGCGACTACAAAATAGCCACAGCATAGCGACTGCTGTTGCGCTGCAACTATTTCCTTAGTAAATCTGGCTCCAAGTGTGATTAAGGCTCTGGGATCCCTGTGAGACAGCTGTGCTTGTAGCAGACACAACCCTTCTCCTAACAGTAATGGACTCAGAACAAACAGAATAATATTTCATTTGATTAAAAACATCCCTTCCCTCAATTCCATAAAACCAATCAGCGAGATGTCACCCCATCGTCGGCCAGAAAAACTTCCTTCCCATTGCTGGAGTGGTATCCAGTCTGGCAGGTGCAGTAATAGGACGCAGCGAGTTGGTAACGCACAACACAAAACTGCGCAGTGCTGCACCCTAGTGGTGGCTGTGCCCTCTGCACCCCCCTCCCCCTCCCCCACCATCACCTGCCACTCACCTATGCACTTCGCCAGGCCGTTGCCGTAGTTACTATATCCAGACCGGCAGGCACACTGGTAGCTGCCTTCTCGGTTTTCACAGTCTCCACCCACTCCACAGATGGAACTATCAGTCAAACACTCGTTTTTATCTGAGGAGTGAAAGAGAATATAAGAGAGGGAGAGAGAGAAAGGGGGATGATGGATGAAAATCAATCACAGAGAGGAGTAAAGCTCTCTGCATACTTCATTAGGGGCATCCGTCACGGTTTTGCTACTATGAAATTCAGGGGTTCGCCCCGTCCTGCTGTGAAATATAGCGCTCCGGGCAAGCAGCAAGCCGAGGGCGGGGCTGAGCGTGGGATGAGGATAGGCGTTTAAAGGGGGGTTTGAATATAAATATAAATATAGGGGTTTAAATATTGTGTTTGTGAACACGTGCGCTATGCATTGGCAATACAACTACTAATGTTTTTCATTTTTCAAACGCTACTAATGTTTTTCAATTACTTGTTGCCAATAAATTGGTACAACTATACATTTGGGTCTGGGGAACTCAAATTAGAAGCAGCTAGCTATTTCGCCTTCGTCGAGCCTAGCTAGGATTGTTTCCGTTGTTCTATCGGTGTTAATATTCTTTTGTGTCTTTTGTGTCTTTTGCCCGGATCGTCTTGTAAGAACATTTTCCTTTAGTACGTCGCCTAAAATCATGCCGGTTTGCCTTTACATCATAAACTGTTTGTTTTTGTTATGCCTAATGAATTCTTTTGTGATGTCTCGCCAAATGTTGATCCTCTCCCTTGGTGTTGTAGCCTATACGGGGTAATACGTCATGCGGCAGGGCGTTGTGACGTTTACTTCTATTCTCCATTTCTTCTATTTCCTGATCTGTAAATGTAAGTTGTCTTTTTCTCGTGGTTCCCTCCCAGGTGCATGGTAGCCTAGCCATTTCTTGGCGCATTGTGGTCCAGAGACGCAAGTGTGCCATATTGCAAGTTCGGATCATTTTTTATGGATGTCCCCTACCGTAAAACTGCAAATGAGGACGTTACATTTCCTTGACTGCGTAATTAGAACAAGTCTTTGGCCATTAATGTAATCTGCGACTACAAAATAGCCGCAGCATAGCGACTGCTGTTGCGCTGCAACTATTTCCTTAGTAAATCTGCCTCCAAGTGTGATTAAGGCTCTGGGATCCCTGTGAGACAGCTGTGCTTGTAGCAGACACAACCCTTCTCCTAACAGTAATGGACTCAGAACAAACGGAATAATATTTCATTTGATTAAAAACATCCCTTCCCTCAATTCCACAAAACCAATCAGCGAGATTCTGACCTTCACAAGTCACCCCATCGTCGGCCAGAAAAACTTCCTTCCCATTGCTGGAGTGGTATCCTGTCTGGCAGGTGCAGTAATAGGATCCCATTGTGTTTTTACAGGTTGCATTAGGACCACACAACTTCTTGTTTTTAAGGCACTCGTTTATTTCTGCAGAAGGACAGAAAGATGGTTGTTTTCAGTGCAATATCTGGTGCAATATTTATGTACGATGTACAGTGCAATATGTGCAGATTTAATTTAAGTAGCCTATATTTTGTGTTTTTTGTGTATTATATATATATATATATATATATATATATTTATGATTTTATTTTTTTCATTATTGTTGGGTATTTTTCTACTTTTCTTATTTTTTCTACTACTGTTGGTATACTGTATGTTGTTCGTGACTGTGTTGTATGTTGTCCTGCACATTTAGGCCGAGCCTATCTTAATTTCGTTGTACCCTGGTATAATGACAATAAAGACATTCAATTCAATTCAATTCAATTCAATTGTTCAACCACACAATACAAATTCCACACATGATAATGATGATAATTCACATATACATGATAATGATGGATAATTAACATATACTACATCATAATTGACTCCGGACACGGTACAGGATGATTCATTTCACCCACAAAACAAAATATAACAATATGATTTTAGACAAAACAATGTATAATTCACACACCATCTCATCACCCTCACCCTTGCACCACTCTCCCCGATTACTCACCACTCTCTCACTCTCTCACTCACCACACCTCATTCTCTCACTCTCTCACTCTCTCACTCTCACTCTCTCACTCACCACACTCTCACTCACTCTCTCACTCACCACACCCTCACTCTCTCACTCTCTCACTCACCACACCCTCACTCTCTCACTCACCACACACACCACACCCTCACACTCTCACTCACCACACACTCACACCACACCCCCTTACTCTCACTCACCACACCCTCACTCTCTCACTCACCACACCCTCACTCTCTCACTCACCACACCTCACTCTCTCACTCACCACACCCTCACTCTCTCACTCACCACACCCTCACACTCTCACTCACCACACACTCACTCTCTCACTCACCACACCCTCACTCTCACTCACCACACACTCACTCTCTCACTCACCACACACTCACTCTCTCACTCACCACACCCTCACTCTCTCACTCACCACACCCTCACTCTCTCACTCACCACACCCTCACTCTCTCACTCACCACACCCTCACTCTCTCACTCACCACACCCTCACTCACTCTCTCACTCACCACACCCTCACTCTCTCACTCTCTCACTCACCACACCCTCACTCTCTCACTCACCACACCCTCACTCTCTCACTCACCACACCCTCACTCTCACTCACCACACCCTCACACTCTCACTCACCACACACTCACTCTCTCACTCTCTCACTCACCACACCCTCACTCTCTCACTCTCTCTCACTCACCCTCCCTCTCTCACTCACCACACCCTCACTCTCTCACTCACCACACCCTCACACCCACTCACCACCCTCACACTCTCACTCACCACACACTCACTCCTCTCACCACACCCTCACCCCTCTCTCACTCACCACACCCTCACACTCTCACTCACCACACACTCACTCTCTCACTCACCACACCCTCACTCTCTCACTCACCACACACTCACTCTCTCACTCACCACACCCTCCTCTCTCACCACACCCTCACACTCTCACTCACCACACCCTCACACTCTCACTCACCACACACTCACTCTCTCACTCACCACACCCTCACTCTCTCACTCACCACACCCTCACTCTCTCACTCACCACACCCTCACACTCTCACTCACCACACACTCACTCTCTCACTCACCACAACCCCACCATGGTCACTTTCTGACACACAGACTTTGTTCCTCAAATGACAGTTAGTTCGAGCCGTCTTACCTCCACAACTCTCTTTTGATGAAATAATCGTGAAATTGACATTGCCTGATTTCGTTCCATACCCAGAATGACACTGACAGTAATAGCTGCCGTCAGTGTTGAAGCATGTTGCATTTGATCCACAGTACGGTACAGTATCAGTGCACTCATCCACATCTGTAGGAGAAATATAACAGAGCTCAAGAACAGAGAGACAATGTGTACCACTCCACTCCTGTCACACTGACGCACTAACCCACTCACACTGACACACTAACGCACTAACCCACTCACACTGACACACTAACGCACTAACCCACTCACACTGACACACTGCCCCTCACACACTGACACACTGCCCCTCACACACTGACACACTGCCCCTCTCACACTGACACACTGCCCCTCTCACACTGACACACTGCCCTCTCACACTGACACACTGCCCTCTCACACTGACACACTGCCCCTCTCACACTGACACTGCCCCTCTCACACTGACACACTGCCCTCTCACACTGACACACTGCCCCTCTCACACTGACACACTGACACACTGCCCCTCTCACACTGTCACACTGACACACTGCCCCTCTCACACTGACACACTGCCCCTCTCACACTGACACACTGCCCTCACACACTGACACACTGCCCCTCACACACTGACACACTGCCCCTCACACACTGACTCACCGTATCGAACATTATTAAAATCCATAAAGTTAATGTAAAGGAGCTGCATCTCAGAGTTTAGGTATCATGACCAGTAACCAGAAGGTTGCAGGTTCGATTCCCAAGAAGAGCACACAGACTGCTTCAGCAAATATCCGCATTTGATAATTATTGTGAGAAACTTACCTGTGCAAGTTTTGGATCCTTTAAGTTTTATCTGCCCTATGCCGCAGGGTGTGGTCTCCGAGAGTGTCAGCAGGGAAAGGGCGAGACCTGCAGGAGGAGATCAGGGAGGTCAGAGCTCCTCTTCATCACCACGCTCACCACCTTCATCATCCTCATCGATCACCTGCGTCACCTTCATCATCCTCATCTGCGTCGTCGCCTTTGTCTCGCCGGAACCTCTGGTCGCGTCTAAAAGTGCACCGTTGTCACGTGCACATCGCGAAAGACCACTGACCCCAAGGAACAACGGGAGGGAGCCACACATCGGGCAGCGTTATTACCCACAATTCAATTCAACTATTGGCAGGGAGTGAGGGGGGAACAAAAAGGTCGTTCTGTATGTGACCATGTGAGAAACTCCAAACTGGATGAGGTCATCATTTGCAATCTTTCCAATGCACAGGTCCGCAAGGGACTGCTGCCACAGAAACACCTGGCACGGTGCCTCCTTCCTGGCCTTCCTGTGTGTGTTCCTGTGGTAGCCCCCCACACACACACACACACACAGCAGTAATCTGAGTGCTGGTATCGCAGCACTCCCATGTCTATCATTCACCGACAACCAACAGGAGCCTGGAACTTTTCAATCTTCAACTCCAAAACATGCACACAGGTAGTGGCCAAGCCATATAAACACAACGATGGAGGTTTGTGGTGGTCACGTTATGGTCACTTGAGAAATAGATGTCTCAGTGGATTTTCCCCCAGACAAATGGTTAAATAAAATAAGGTGTGGCACACATTGTCCTGCCATGGTTTGGGTGTACTCATAACCCTAGTAGGCAAGGCACATATATTTACTTAATGATATGAAGAACTAAATTGATCACCGTTGGGCTGGCGGATGGCGTAGCGGTCTAACGCACCACACTTTAGCTGGTCCGGTGTGGTGTGCGCTGCCTGTCAGGGACGAGGATCGAAACCCGCATCTCTACCAGACTGGCCCTGGTCCTCAGCCCGATCGGAGGCGGCTGTCCGCCTCCGGGGGAGGGGGGAGGGAGAGCCAGCACGAGTCCGTGGCGTCCGTGGAAGAGTTTCCGTCTCGGAAGAGGCGGGGAACAATCGACCAGGAATGTGTGTCTCGCTCCCAGAGGACGGGCGACGGACTCGTGGGGGTGGGGAATTGAAATAAATAGAGGGTATAATTGGCAACCAAATTGGGAGAAAAACTGGAAAAAATTTGAAATAAATGTATTAAAAAAATATATATTAAAAACATTTATCACCGCGTGTTAAAGCGTTTCTTTCCTGCAAGGAGGGGCGTCTTTCCAGATGGCAGTGCCCCCATCCACAGGGCATGAGTAGTTTGAGGAGCATGACACTGACGTTGTTCATATGTTTTACGGCCTTCTCGGTCACCGGATCTGAACACAGTAAAGCATTGATGGGATACTCTGGAATGATGCCCGAGATGGCGCTTTCAACTTTCATCAACTAAGGATGAGTTGATTGACTCTCGTGGATGAGTGTTTTGTTCACTACCTGTACCTGCCCATAGGCTAGTATATCAGAGGACCCGCCCCCCCCACACAGACATACACAAACACTCACACACACACACACACAAACACACATGCACATACACACACATGCACAAATACTTTCACATAGATACACGCGCGCACACACTCATACGCACACACATGCACATACACACACACAAACATTTTCACACACACACGCACACACACTCATACTCATATGCACACACACACACGCACACACACACTCGTACGCACACACATGCACATACACACACATAGACAAACATTTTCACATGCACACACACTCATATTCATACGCACACACACGCACAAACACACACACATGCACACACACACACACACACACACACACTCATACGCACACACACACACACATACACAAACACACACATACACACACACCCTCATACTCATATGCACACAGAAATATATTGCAATATATTGCAGCGAGCCCTGTATAAATATCTTATTAAGTGCATATCAGCTGTCAGTGAGCAATAAAAAAAAACTTTTTATGTGTCTCCAATCTACAGACGATACTGCTTTAGAGAGCCGTGTTTATGTGAGGAGCAAAGACAGCCCCAGAGCGCGACACAAACAGACACAACTACATCACCCAGAGTGCACCACAAACAGACACAACTACACCGCCCAGAGCGCACCACAAACAGACACAACTACACCACCCAGAGTGCACCACAAACAGACACACCTACACCGCCCAGAGCGCACCACAAACAGACACAACTTCCACGCCTCACAAACATCCCTCTGACTCATGGAAAAACGTCCCCCTTCAAAAGCAGGCCATACCCACAGATGTCATGCTTTACACTTTCATCTTTGTTGCGATCATCCACTTAGATCCCAAAATGTAAAACTTTACAGTGCGTAGTTGCCAAAAGGATAAGACCTAACAAGGTTGTGTGTGTAGCAAGTACATTACGACAAAGAAACAAAACAAGGGAAAGGCAGTGTCCACATTCCAAAAGCCATAAGGTGGACTCACCCCAGCTGTTCAAATCAATCCTTCTCCCTCCTCCATCCCGATCTTCATGCCACTCCATTTAAGAGCAGTTTGTTTATTAATAAAGACAAACCAAATGCAAAACCAAGACACAAAAGGCACACAGTTTCCTAAAAAATGGAAACATCAATTCGCATTCCTCTGGGCCTCCTGAGTGGTCTAGCGGTAAGAGCGTTTGACACCACCACAGCGACCGGGGTTCTATTCCACCGTTCCCGCCAGTTTCGGCTCTGGCCAGGCTAGGGGGCGGCAATTGGCTGTCCGCCCCTGGGGGGGGAGGGATAAAGAAAAGCCCAAGGAAAGACTCGCTGCATATATGAGAGGTCGTGGGTCAGTGACAGGCTTCAGCCTAGGTGAGCACTGGCTCGAAGGAGGCAGCGCTCGCTACTGGCCGGGCTACGGCAGGGCTACGGCAGCAAGTTATGAGGGAGGGATAATTGGCATGAAAAAAGAGAGAGGGAATTGGATACTAAAAAGGTGGGGGAAAAATGGGTAAAAACAGCTAAAAGAATACATTAAAAAAAAATATATATATATATTTGTCCTCAACTCCCCTTCCACACCTGATCCAGAGGTCACACCTTTATGCCTATTTTAAAGGGGCCTACCTGTGTGTTGCGTGTTCACGTTGCAACACGTGCCCAAAATAAAGTACAAAAGTGTGTTTGTGTGTGTGTGTGTGTGTGTGTGTGTGTGAGGCATGTTAGACCCTAACCCGTCACACGTCTAGAACCTTCCACTGAGCTACTGCCTCGACTCGGGCCCCATGACAGCAATGAACTCATCCTTTTTATAGAGCTTTACTAGCCTGACCTCAGCCTTTCGTTGAATAGATACATCATGAAGTATCTATTGGTTGGATATTTATCTTGCTGAATTTCTCGGCTATGCTGAGTTTTCTAGAATGATTCGAATAACACAATTTATTAAATAGTTTGAATATGTTTCTCAGGTTGACAATAACGTTGACAATACTAAAAACTCAGTTAGCCCTTAGTATTAAACTGTTACTGGCTCAAAGCATGTCAATGATCCTTTTTGGTAGGATGGCTAGTGCTACTAAACTTCTTAACCAATGTGAAACCACTCATGTCCTTTTGTATGAGTGCAGCTCAGGGCTAAGCTGCTCTGTGCCCCCGGTAACACCAAGCACCTATTCCCCCTCTCCTTCGTAAATCATGCACTTCGACAGAGATTTAGAAATGTTGTTGTAATATCAGGATGTTACAAATCTAACACTTAGTTATCTGCTCATGAAACACCACACAGCCACTTCCACCATTTTCCACTGTATAGGCGTCTGTATGTGTGTGTGTGTGTGTGTGTGGAGTGGTTGGAGTTTGGGTTTGTGGTGTGGGGTAGTGCGATGTTCCTTTGCGTGTACATGTTCATGTTTGCACACGCTTGTGTGTGTGTGTGTGTGTGTGTGTGTGTGTGTGTGTGTGTGTGTGTGTGTGCGTGTTATCGGACACAGAATGACATCATAAGGTTTGAAATAACTGCTTGTTATCTGGGCTGGGGACACAGGCTCTTTATGAAGACTTTTTCTCGTTGATCTCACACACCCACACACACACGCACACACACACACATTCTGTGTCCGATAACACGCACACACACACACACACACACTCAGCAGCAACACCGGAAAGTTTCCATTCTTCCTTAGTTTAGTTTCTGTTTTTATCAGTTTATTTCTGGCTCAGTATTAAAGCAGGGTCACTCGCTCACTTATGTCACAAACGCGAGGGGATCCGCCCGACGACACAACACTGACACCTGCACCAACACCACACACTCTCCGGCACCATGGCAACCCAACACCACACACTCTTCCCTGTATCTACACCACTAGCTCCTGCACTGTGGCAACCCAACTCCACACACTCTCTCCCGTACATTAACAGCACAAACCCCGTTGTTGGCACAAAAACAAGCCAACAACACACTCCCCTGTGTCCACGCCACAGAAACAATCTGAGAGTATTTACTTCAACAGAGGAAACAGTGTCTGATTTATTCTCAAAACACACACCCTTTTCTCTATAGCATGCCGACTCTAGAAAGAAGGGATGAAAGAGACTCACCCAGAATAGGCAGAAGCACTCTCCTTCTCATGGTGGAAAAGGAAACAAAAATGACAGAACAGGAAAAAAAAAAGCGGTTGTAATAAATTGTTAAAAAAAAAAGTTAAAACCTTAAAGCGAAATGTGAGTTTAAGGCCGATGAGCGAGCTCAGTTTGATCCAAACAGCTGTGCTGTCCTCTGGCCAAATGAGACAACTGCTTTGCGCAAGTCTTTCTCCCTCTCTTTTTCTCTCTCTCTCTCTCTCTCTCTCTCTCTCTCTCTCTGACGTATTCTGTGACTCTGGACAGGGTTTATTCATTCCACAGAGCTACACCTCTGCCACAGAAGAGGAAGCTGTTCTAGCACCATCAGAAAGAGAAAAATGTTGATTACACTGGTCTACAAAAAAAAAAAAATTATTTCTTGCATGGACTTTGGAAACTGGTTTTGGCTACTTTTGGGCTGCTTAATCCAAATCTGAGCTCAGATTTGTTCTATCACATCACATTGTTGTGCTATCTATGCTCCATATTCATGGATTTGACAAAAGTTGACCATCCAGTCTGGCAATCTTGGTGGGGATAAAACAGCAAAAGCTTGATTATTCTCACAAAAACGACTTCATTTAGGGCCTTAAAATAATTTTACAAATGTTTACAAAAGTCATAAAAACATGTTTTACATAAGTTTATGTTTTTTGTGATTTGCAGCTGTGAAGACTCTACTTAATCTGCTGTTAAGACTCTACCTAAGTTTTACAATTAAATATTGTAATTGAAGTAGGTACCTTTCATTGTAAACATTTTGCATCGATCTTCTAATGCAACAGTGTTTTTCAACTTCGAGTGTAAAATTGCAGTTTTCTCAAAAATAAAATTTTTCATAGTTCAAAACCTGACGTGATCGGCAAAAACTAATGGCAGATTTGGATTCAGCATCCAAAAGTTAGCTAGAATCCATTGAAAAACCCCATACAAGAAAAATCATGTTGACCAGTGTTATTATTAATAATAACAACAATGATTATTGCTCTGAAGATAAGGTCTGAATGTGGTGGCCGGTATCTATGGCCATGCTGTGCTCACCGAGTGTGCCCTCGATGTCATTGCTTTTCTTATTTTCTTTTGTTTGTGTTGTGCTATATTTGGTTGCCTCTAATAGCCTGTAGCTCTTGCTTCTATTGTCTGAGCCTGTTGTCAGATTTGTTGTGGCAGCAGGAAGTTAGTGCAGGAGGCTCAGGACCAGTTAACTGAAGGGCCTCTTCTTTGGGCATAACTATGTAGTCACGGGTGAGGTACCTGACAATGTTGTCGTGTACAATGTACTGTACATTGGTTGAGGGCAATGGGTGAGACGTAATTTAATTTGTAATCTTTTATTCACCAATTTCTAACCACGATTTTTAGCCCCAATTTGGAAGAGATTGTATTCGCAGCCACATCTCGTCACCAGTACCACCTCTATCAATGCAGAAGAGCGCAGGCAAGCGTGCACTCTCCCCAAACCGGGGGTGTGTGTGTGTTTGTGTGCTTCAGTTGTTCCTTGAATGGCCAGCACTTAATATAGTATGGGGTAGTACATATCATTAATTCTATTTTATAATTATGTTTTCTCACACCAATGTGGTAGCTGTGGGTGGGTGTTTTATTATAGTGTTCCAGTTCTCTAGCTGTGACGGGGGGACTATTTTGAAACAAAAGGACATTTTTCACAGTCGTATGCTTCAATACTTTCTGCCTGGGGCCAGTGGGTTGTGCATTATACTTTATAGTTTTGTTGGTAACACAATACAATTCTGGAGGCCTGGAAAACCCACTACACTGTTTCCAAGTTACCGCTACAGCCCCCATACCCATCCACATAAATTTTTAAAAAGCCCACAGGATACAGCGCTTCCTGGAGAAAGAGGAACCCGAGGGGCACTCAGCAATTGTGTTGCAATGTGTTGAGGCGTCCCACGCTACGAAAACAAAATGTGGAAAGACATACTGTACATGAAGTGCCTCCTTCAGAAGAAAAAGAAGAAAACTACAGCTTTGTGGTTAAAAATGACCTTTATTTCATTGCGTTTACACTGCTGGTGTGTGCGAATATGACAGGAAAAGAGAGAAGGCGTGTGTGTGCGTCTGTTTTCTCGGCTTCTGCTGTTGCTTCTCTTTCTCAACGTAGGGTTGCCATATTTCCGGTAATGACTGGAAGTCTGACAACAGAATCACTGATTGACTCTTCATCCATGACTTGGTCAATCCATAACTTCTATCTATGTGAGAAGTGATACAAATTACCAGTGACAAATGCCATGGCAATCATTTTTGCACTCCAAAGACTATCTGGGCTGCAGCTATAGAGCCAAATAAGCTCTGGATAGGAAAATCATTCCATCATTCAATCATTTATGTTCTAAATAAATTCAATCATTAATGTTTTAAATTTAAGATACCAATAGGTATTACAGGCAATTGACAAAATAAAGGAAACAGCAACATAAAGTGTCTTAATAGGGCGTTGGGCCACCACGAGCCACCAGAGCAGCTTCAATGCGTCCTGGCATAGGATCTACAAGAGTCTGGAACTCTATTGCGGGGATGCAACACCATTATTCCACAAGAAGTTCTATAATTTGGTGTTTTGTTGATGGTGGTGGAAAACACTGTCTCAGGCGCTGCTCCAGAATCACCCATAAGTGTACAATTTGCTTGAGATCTGGTGACTTTATGTGACAGCCATGGCCAGTGGCGGCTGGTGACCAACACTTTTGGTGAAGCAACCGCCCAAGCACCCCTTATTAAAACAGCACTCTTGTCTTTATGTGTGTATGAACAACATATCATTTAGCAGATAAACCCAGCATATTATGTCCATGATATCCATGATAATCCATATTTTAGTTCAAAAGACATGTAACTGACATAACAACCTCTCTTCTTATGAAATTACTGGTCAAATTATTTTATTGGGGGAGTGAATTTGAGTTGATAGATAGCAAGCAAACAATAGCGTTAACGTTAGTTGCATTTTGGTTAAATAATCATGGAATGAATTGGCATCAGCTCTCAAGTAACATTAGCCTATTATCTAACGTAAACTTTACATCTTGCAGTGTAAGGTAATTAGCTACAACACAACATGATTTCTAACTTAAATGTTGTGTAGCATGGTACTCTTAATCGTCTTTCGATGTTAGGACATGTGCTCATTTAAATATAATAGTCAAATTTGTTTGTGCGGGTTTCAACTCTGCTTTTTTTTCACAGCTAATTTTTTTAGCCTGACGTTGGGTCTGCAGCTCAAAAATACAACCACAAAAATACAACCACAACCACAACCAAATAATATCTCTCAGCGCTGCTACCTTGCACTACGGTTTCTCAACATTCGTATAGGTCAAAACCAGCACTGCAATCCCCAGTGACTTGTGACCTACTGAGCCCATGATCTGTCAACCCTAAAAGCAGAGGGGACGCTAATGCTCGGAGGGTGAGAAGTTAAACAAGTCTGCAATGTGACAGTGCTGATATCAGTGCTGAGTTCTACTAAGAAATGTAACCACTGTCCTCACACCACACTTAAGATCATTGATATGACCTCTGAATTTTTTAACCCGTGTTTTTTGAGTGCGCATGCGAATGTGTTACTTTGTGTGTGTGTGTGTGTGTGTGTGTGTGTGTGTGTGTGTGTGTAACATATTCCATTTAGCAGATGCTTTCAATCTAATGTGGCCCACCCTAAGCTGGTGAAACTGACATTTTCAGTGTGTGAAAATGACGACAGTGCCTAGAACACAATGTTCACCCATAACTCTGGTGGGGGGGGGGGCAGGATGTAGGTTGGTTCATGTTTTCTATGGCGTAGTTGTGAATACAGTGCATGCTTTTTCAGTAGATCATGATAAGCCGTATTGGCAGGGCTGTGTAGCAAATTTGCTCTGAGATGAAAATGTCTGAGTGTATTGTACTATAGAAATTATGGGAGATGAATATGTCTGAGTGTATCATACTGTAGAAATTATGGGAGATGAATATGTCTGAGTGTATCGTACTGTAGAAATTATGGGAGATGAATATGTCTGAGTGTATCGTACTGTAGAAATTATGGGAGATGAATATGTCTGAGTGTATCGTACTGTAGAAATTATGGGAGATGAATATGTCTGAGTGTATCGTACTGTAGAGATTATGGGAGATGAATATGTCTGAGTGTATCGTACTGTAGAAATTATGGGAGATGAATATGTCTGAGTGTATCGTACTGTAGAAATTATGGGAGATGAATATGTCTGAGTGTATCATACTGTCGAGATTATGGGAGATGAATATATCTGAGTGTATTGTACTGTAGAAATTATGGGAGATGAATATGTCTGAGTGTATCGTACTGTAGAAATTATGGGAGATGAATATGTCTGAGTGTATTGTACTGTAGAAATTATGGGAGATGAATATGTCTGAGTGTATTGTACTGTAGAAATTATGGGAGATGAATATGTCTGAGTGTATCATACTGTCGGGATTATGGGAGATGAATATGTCTGAGTGTATTGTACTGTAGAGATTATGGGAGATGAATATGTCTGAGTGTATTGTACTGTAGAAATTATGGGAGATGAATATGTCTGAGTGTATTGTACTGTAGAAATTATGGGAGATGAATATGTCTGAATAACACAAGGCACTTTTGAGATGGCAAGAGCTGAAAGTGGCTCAGCTTATTAGCACCAAGGCCGAGATGGCTCCTTTCCTCCTTGACAGGTGAGGAAGGCTAGTTAGCGTTTGCTAGCCAGAAGGTGACAGTGTTAGCATCATGGTTAAGGAACTGGGCTTGTAACTCAGAGGTTGCTGGTTCGATCCCAGGTGGGGGCACTGCCGTTGTACCCTTGAGCAAGGTGCTTAACCTGGATTGCTTCAGTAAATGTCCAGCTGTATAAATGGATTGTAAAGAAATGTGAAACTGTGTAAGTCGCTCTGGATAAGAGCGTCTGCTAAATGCCTGTAATGTAATGTAATGTCATGCTAGGACAGCTGTCACCTGTAACAAGCCTACCTCAACATGTTTATGCAGTTGCGTTGACTATGACCAAGCAGATGGCACACTCAGCCAATGGACTGCAGGATGAAAAGCAGCCGCAGCGTTTTATCCTGATAGTGTCCTGACGCTATCCCAATAGTACCAGGACTGTGGCCCCGCGGCCCCGTAGCGTGGCACACAATTGGGACCGAGCGTGCCAGGTCGCCCCCAAAAGCGGTGGCCAGGGGCCACGTGGTCCCCAGTGTTTTTAAACCCATTGTGCTCCTGACGAGTTTATTTTCCTCTCCATTTGTGGAAAGAACAATGGAACTGGAGGGGCCATCCTGCATCTTGCTGTCTTGACAACTTCCTGGTTGACCCGAGAAAATGGGACTGCTGTTAAAAACAACTAAATAGCTATTCCTGTTTGACCCTAAAATGGGCCGGAGATACCTGTCTTGGTGAGTGTTTTGTGCACAAGCTAAAGATATCGTTTTAACTCTCCCAAGAGAAATTCCCTGTAACATTACAATGGATACACTTACTATGTGGGAGTTTAAAAAGATTTGGCATTGAGTTGTCGGAACAATTACGTTTTCATAAAAATAGTCTATTCCCTGAATCCAGTAGCCTTCACAGTCAAATGCCCTTGTTTGAAAGTAGCCTCCACAGTCAAATGTGAATACAGAACACATGTGGTATTAAGTGTTAAAATCCCTCACCCTACATATTTATTTATTTTCATATAATAATTTATTTCATTTAATATAATAATTACTACCCAGGATACCAATTATTAATTAAATGACCAAATTCTGGTGGATTAACCTTTATCAAAATATTCAACTCACAATTCAATTAAAATTAAGAGCTGTTAATTTACAGTTACAACACTTAGACAAAGACAAAATATTCAATGTCTAATCTACAGCCGTAGGTTCAACTACCTTAACAAACACTAAATCCTAGACATAAAATGTACAAGTAACAATCACGAAAGAGATGAAACGGAAGAAAATGATACCACACCAAATTTGTCTCTCACCAAATGCAAACACACACAGCCAAAGTATGAACTGGGACCATTCTCCCAAGAATGTAGGAATGTGTAGAATCACCTTTGAATTGTTAGACTCCTCTAAACTTCCAAACAAACTGAGCTCATGCCATCAACAGGCCACACTTTAAGTGTTTGGAGGAGGGGGGGTTTGGCTCCCTCCATTCTTAGCCCATGCATGATTAATTCATGATTTGGGGTAAGGCCCAGCACAAGCCAGGTTCAGACCTCTTTTTATATTTTTGTTTTGGGTCACATACTACCACAAGATATATTTTCAAGGTCGCTATTGATATGATCCTCTCATGGATGGAATCATGGAGACACCAAACATCGATAAGGCCTGGGGAGTACAGCTTGGTGTATACCGAGATGTGGTTGAGCCCATATTTGCAGAGACATAATATGCTCGGGCAAAGAATATTGCTGCCATGTGACAAGGCCAATCGCAACACCTTGGTCCTCCACTTTCGATCCGTGGGCCTAACTTCTTAGCTCACAGGTAGGAAACCAAAGTTGTGGTGTGTGACATAGGCATGTAGGTTTGGTGTGCTGATCTAATATGGACTGGGATGTCACCAAATGTACATGCCTAAGTGCCCTGGTTTCACTCAAGGAGTAATAAACCTGTCCATGAAGGCTTCATGTTTGTTTATGGGCATTTAGGTTCGGCCCGGCCACATTCTGTTTGCCTGCGCAGGATCACGAAACGGACTTCCCCCGACATCGTAGGCACATGTGATGGATGCATTTATCAGGTTTGCTGTCTCTGGTCGTTAGCAGATATAGGCGGCAGTGTAGTTTAATGGTTAGGGAACTGGACTTGTAACTCAGAGGTTGCTGGTTCAATTCCCAGGTGGAGCATTGCTGTTGTGGATTGTATGTAAAGCAATGTAAACTGTGTAAGTCGCTCTGGATAAGAGCGTCTGCTAAATGCCTAAAATGTCAATGTCAAATGTAAATGCAGAAAGGACACTACCTCTCTGGTAGTCTGTGTACAGATAGCAGGAAGGGCAAAGAAGGCTGTGATCCTACATCTGTTGGAAAGCCCCAATGACGTGTCCTTTGTGTAGAGCGTCAGAAAGGCTTAAAATAACCTCACGTTTCCCCCTCAGAGAGCAGCATTTTCAACTACCCCCCTGCATCTCAGCCACCAAACCTCTGATGCTGCTGCTGGTTGCTATTAGCAACTGCGCAGAAAAGGGGAATGAAGCCATGGCTGCCCCAGAGCCCCTCGGCCTGCAGGCTGAGGAGAGGGGCTTTTCTGAAAGACGTGTTGAATCCCAGGTGCAGCCTGGTGGGAAGGGACAAAACCTCACAGGCAATACAACGCAACACAGTATGATTCTATATTGTGCTCTTCATGCAAACATCTCAGGGCGCTTTACAGCACAATTCAAAAAGTCTGAATCAGCAAGAAGTCCGACTAAGGAATAGGCACCCGAAAAGAGGTAGATCTCTAGTCCAGTCTTAAAATAATCAATTGTAGCCATGCCTCTAAGTTGGCTTGGAGGTGCAGAACAGCTAAAAGCTCTCTCCCCTCCTGTTCTTTGGTGATTATGACGCATCACCAATAGGTCAGCACTTGCTGAACACAGAGCACAACCGGGAGTGTAGGGTTCAATCAGATCCTGCAGGTACCAAGGCCCAAATAAGGGAGTAGGTGAGTAAGATCTTAAAACCGATGCTGAATTTAACAGGGAACCAATGCAGCTAAGTACTTCTGTTTTTTGTGGATTGATTTTCAAACAGTTTGTTGTCATCCATGCTTGGATTTCACTGAGACAAAGCAACAACTGCCACCACTGGTTATATAGGACATTAACAGTATATTTGTGTGTCGTCAGCATAGCGGTGAAATCAAAGTTAAATTTGGCGATGATGAAAGCAAGGGAGAGCATATAGATACTAAACAACAGAGGCCCAAGCACTGAGCTTTGTGGAACTCCATACCTTACATCGCCCATTTCAGAACATGATTTCCCTGAAGAAACAAAACAGTGATGGTTTGAGAGATCAACACAGTGCCTCCAATGCCAGTAAGAGTATGCATTATCTCCTGCAAGACTGTGCGATCGATAGTATCAAATGCCCTTGAAAGATCTGATAAACTAAGATGGATAGTTGACCAGAATCAGCAGATCGGAGGAGGTTATTGCAAACCCTTATCAATCCAGTCTCTGTTCAATGCCCTGAAGCCAGACAGTCATTTCTCCAACATCTCAGTTCTATGGAGGTAGTTTTGACTTTGAGCTGCCAATAAATGAGGAAATAAATAGCCTGCCATGTGCTGAAGGCCCTTTCTACCCCAGTTTTATCACCTCTTTAGTTTCGCCCAGCCTCCTTCCCCTTGCTCTCCCAGTCCTTGCTATGCACAGACTCTTTGGTCACACTTCACATAAAGTGTTTCTCCAGGAGCCCTTTATAAAGTGAGCATAACAATTCCACAAGTGTAGCGTTACCGCTTAATAAAATATGAATAAACAGCTGACGTGCTTTTTGGAAACTCAGCTCGATATAGCACATATGTGCACGGTGCACTTGAAACTTTTCCAGCCAACATCGCATATCACATCGGCCTAATATAACCTAATATAACCGGCCTAATGGTCAGAGAACTGCACATTCCCTTGCATCTCAGCCACAAAAACCCCACATCTAATGTTGCTGCTAGTTGCTATTAGCAACCGTGGAACTAAACAAAGAAAAACTCAACTCCAACCACAGTCACCAAAAAAGAAAATGCGCGCATGGAAACGTGTGGTATATCTATCAAGATCAACTTTCAGAAAGCATGGCAGTTTATGAATTCTTTCCAAAGTTTCATGAAGCAGTAATATTCCACAATCGTAAAGGTTCATGCAGGCCTGAAGTTGTCTGGTTGTCTCTCAGATGATGGCAGGCACCATCATCTCTCTCTCTCTCTCTCTCTCTGACACTCTACCTCACTATATATAGAGGACGTTTTTAACCAGACACAGTTCAACAAAAACACTTCCTCCTCAGAGGTGAGAACTCCAAACACCCCAAGGCGTGTTTCACACAGTACTTCTGTGTTCCTGTGACACACAAACACAGTTCATTGGGACAAGCCAATCGGGTGGTGGTTTGGGTGATCGGGTCAAAGTCAGAATGCAGTTAAACGGGTTATTTATTCATATATGCATTTAATATTTGGTTGTTTATTCGTTTGGCTTATTCAGTGCGGCTTAAGCATATCCTGGCAACACACAGTAAATGCATGTACGAGCATCAACAACAAGAGCATACGGTAGGGAAGAAAGCCAGCGGTAGTCATTTGTACAAGGTACATTTTAGAGCCGAACAGTTTTCAATACAGTACACAATATCAATATACAATCAATGCACGCACATACTGGCTAACCGTTCTGTCAGGGCTGCCTTCGATGACGTCAGATTAGACTCAGAGATTGGAGCGATCAAACGCTGTGTGAGGTGTGTGAGGTGTGTGTGACGTGGCAATTCCACGACTGAGTCAGCTCTGTCCGGGAGTGCCACTAGGGGGCGGCAATTGGCTTTCCGCCCCAGGGAGGGGGGGGTGAAGCCGACAGGAGGTTCGCTGCGTACAGGAGTGGCTCAGGAGTACCGGAGCTTACGGTCAACAGCTTGGCGAGTGCCGTCTCGGGGAAAACGATACTTCGCCCGTGTCACTGCCGGTCACAGGTCTACGGCAGCGAATGCACAATACGAGGGGGGGATTGGCATGAAAAAGAGAGGGTGTAATTGGTTACTAAATTGGGAGAAAATGGGAGAAAATCTGAAAGAAATTCTTTACAAAAAATTGTTTTTTTAAAAAGAAGAGAGGAAGCATGGAAATGTAGAAAAGAGAAAGAGTGCAGTGGTGCACACACCTCATTTCAACCTGCAGGTACGCCATAGCAAAACCAGGTTGCCATATTAGCTCGCCATAGTTTGAACCCACAGTAGGGAGAGACTTGTTGGACATCCGTGATGGGGTCATGTGACTGCTGACAGAGCCCGAGTTAAAGTGGTGTATGGTGCCACACACAAACATCAACCCAACTGTTTCTCTCTTGGCAGTGTGACATTCATTTTGTTCACATATTCATCCAGCTCTCGGAAAAGATGGACAGTGTACGAGTTTCATGTATGCGTGTGTGAGTGCGCGAGTGCGTGTGTGATTGTGTGAATGGGTTTTTGCTTATGTGTGAGGGGGTGAGTATGCAGGGACCGTGAGAGAGAGAG
>JAINUG010000370.1:127500-147500 GCA_029706075.1 Aldrovandia affinis | reverse complement strand
ACTTATAGTTTGTGTTTGAACAATCTGAAATAAAACATTTTGTACTTTGCACGTAAATACTGTTTTCTACTCGTACTATTTCTGTTCACAAATGGTAAAGTACAAACACGGACCACAAGTTACAAGCTCAAGTCATTGGTTACAAGTACAAAATGAGCTCAAGTCATTGGTCACAAGTACAAACTGTTTTATTTCAGATTGTTCAAACACAAACTATAAGTTGCAAGCACAAGTCATTGCTTACAGATACGAAATACTTTGGGCATTAATTTGAGCCCATATTATAACGGGTGTGTGCGTCGAAACACTGTGCCGGCACTGAAGATTGAACGTTTTTAACGTGACGTTATGGTTCATCCGCGTGCTTGAACGGTTTGTGTCCCGTTACTCGTTAGGTAGTGCGATGCGCTGACACTCTTTCGCCACACGAGAGAAGCAGCGCTCTGCTCTTCACGGCAAATAAAATAGGGACCAGCGGATCACACCACATCACGACATCAACATTCGTTTTCCCCACTGACATTAAAAACAAAAATCGAACACATTAATTAAACTGCTTAACAGCAAATAATTCACAGCTCAAATAACTCATAGCCAGGCCTGTTGTCAGGCTAGGCCAGTACAAATTATCCTTCGGTGATGAATAAACTTGGATTATTAAACTTGGTGTATTAAATTCTGACTGTTTAGTAACACTGTAGCACTTTTTTTATACACTCCGTGTACTGTGACGGTGATGATGTGTATGTGTATCTTGTATATGTTCGTGTGTGTTATGTCATGTGGTGGGTATGTGTGTTTTTATTTTATCTTTTGTAATCCAAGACAACTTCCCCTGTTGGGATAATAACATGTATTTTATCTCATTGCAGTATATATACTAATTATTTACAATTTCCCCAATTTTGGGGAGACATTCAGCTATTTCATTTGAAATTATTTCACTTGAATAAAAGCACGACACCGAGCAACGTCTTTGGAGGAACCTCAGTGTCACGTGCACCAGAAAGGAGCAGTGCGGGCAAAAGAGGCAAATTAAATGTTGACACCGTTCTAAAACGCAACAAAAGCTATTTAATTTGGGAATTGTGCATTGATACGATATATTGTTAAAAGGCGTAACGATCCAACTCAACCCCTGTTGATTGTGTCATTGATACACTGATATGATTGTTAACGCTGTATCGTAGTTTTGCTAGCTGGTGTAGGCCTACCAACCGTGCAAATAATGGCTGAAATATCTGGAGTTAGCAGGCTACATTCAAACAAGCACACCAGGTGATAGCGTGAGCGGACCAGGTGACAGGCCAGAGACTTATTCACTAGAATAGAATGGGGTCAGCAGAACAAGAGGCCACAGGTGGAAATTAGTTAAAGGCAAATTCCGTAAAGTTTTTCTTTACACAGAGAGTTGTCAATGCCTGGAACAGCTTGCCAGGTCGGGTAGTAGAGGCAGAAACACTTGGGCTATTCAAGTCCAGGCTAGATGCAGTAGGCCTACTAGATGCTCTTTAGATTAGGACATGACGAGCCTAGATGGGCTAGTATTCTTATGTTCTCATGTAATAGCCAGAACCTTCCGTTACGTTTCGAACGTTCCGTCTATTGAACAGGAAGTTCACTCTCAACGGTCTACTACGGTTTGCAGCACTGCTGGGTGTTGTCTTGTGATCAATGTTTTGTGCGCGTCTTGTGGGGGTGGTAACGTTGGCTCCGCTAGGTTGGTGGTGGGGTAACGTATTGCAACCAGTTAACGTATGAAATTGGCCACAGTATAAAGCCACACACGATCGCCCACCGATTCGCCACACCTGTAACGTTCTGCTGTCGGTCGTTCAGTTCGGTCCCGTCCAGAACGTCCTGTTCAACAGATAGAACGTTCGTAACGTAAAAAACGTAACAAACGTTTGGTTCAAAAAAATGGTTCCGCCTATGAAATAACCCCCAGGTTCTGGTGGAGGGTTTACGGACCGGTTCTGAACTCAGCAAGTGGTTCTCCTGGACCAGGGCTCGCCACCCACGAACTTAGGGAAGAGTGGAGGGACTAATTTTGATTGCAGCTGTGGACTGAAACACAGATTTTCAAAAAATCACAATACAGCCCCAGCCAATGAATATATCGCTCTGAGGTAAATTTGACCATTTACATTTACATTTAAATTTTAGGCATTTAGCAGACGCTCTTATCCAGAGCGACTCACACAGTTTACATTTCTTTACATACAATCCATTTATACAGCTGGATATTTTACTGAAGCAATTCAGGTTAAGTACCTTTAGCTCAAGGGTACAACAGCAGTGCCCCACCTGGGAATTGAACCTGCAGCTTCTGAGTTACAAGCCCAGCTCCCTAACCATTACACTACACTGCCAGCCCATGTACAATTCTCCCGTCACGAGGTAAAACCGGAAAGAAGGACCCCTGTGCATGCTGGTTCCCGTTCCAACCATAATTGCAACCTCTGAATTGTAACGGGCTGTTAATTCTTATTAATTAGAGGCTTTTATCTTTTTATCTGTTTAAGGATGATTTACCCTTTTACGGCCACATTATGTCAGAAATAGCTATGTGTACGATGAAGAACAAATGTCCCATATTCACATCTCATGACGTCAAATGAATCAGATCAACTAATGCTTCAATTTTGTGCAATATGGCAAATTATAAATTTAGAAAGAGGTTACAGTTTTTAAATTGATTCAGTGATAGAGCGGTAGGTGAAATCAGTGGGGTCCAATAGTCGCTGAAAGTGTGGACATCAGGTCACTGAAACCGAACCTGTTCTGGAGAGTTCATTGGCAGCGCAAATGGCAACGAGACAAACCTGTATTGCGTTAAAAATCTGTTTAAATTTAAACATATGGTAAAACTTAAACAACACGTTTTCAACAACCTTGATTGGTCGAAAGATTGGCTGCAGCGGAACAACTGCAATAATCAAACACGCGGATAATGAACCTGCGGCTTTGGATAGGGGCGCAGTGCTTCTCACTATTCACAAATAACGACTTCGTTAAAACACTTCAAATCCCAAATCCCCAAAACAAACATGCAAAGAAGCCCCTGACTAAAATATATCGACATTACCTCATTAAAACGTCATTAAATTGGCCACACCCTCAACTAACAGCGAATAAAATGTTATCACAGGCGCAGGCTGTCAATTATAGAGGGTCCCTGCATCAAACAGCGAACAACTAAAACAGGAAAGAACTGTCAGACCGGTTGATATAACGCTCTATTTGTTACTAATATGAACTTCATTTTCAGGTGAAATCCATTTCCGTTTGATGTGTTAGAGGAGATTGGTGCTTGTAACGGCTCTAAACTTGTCCCACGGTCCAATAATACCGCCGTGTCTTCTGCCGTCAGCCCTATCGATCGCGTGGGGCCGTGACAGCATTCTGCCCAAAGCTTTCCCGGACTAAAAAATGATTTATCCTTGTGAAGCAGATGATCACTCGCAGCGTCCGAGAACTTGATTTTGAATATACGAATGGCACGTCCAATTCTGAGGACGCCCACCAGTCCATTTCATTTTCACCCACCAATTTGTACATGCCATGGGTGAATAAAATAGTCCGTTTGAAAATCATCTCCTTTGAAACAAGGGCGAAATATAGCCTATTTAACGTTTTTGCACAACGAATTTCTCCTTTATCTTTCTCGTGTATTTATTTTTGCCATATTGAAAAGTGTGTAATATTTCTTATGCTTTTTGAATATTTCGCCTCTGATTAGGGATTTCATTTAAATGTAAATGAAATCAGTCAGTTCGTTTAACTACTTTACTTAGTTTCAAAGTTGGTTTAACGCATTATTTTTTTATTTATGTCGAAAATAGGACCCGTTGACCTTCGAAACAATATTTAAATCCTATATTCCTACAACATTATTATATTGTGTAGCCGATGTATAGAAATAAAACACAATAAGCGAGGCCTACTTGATTAAACTGTGCTTATATCGAATCTTATATCGCTTATATATGTGATCTACAGTAATAAAAATAGCACTGTTTTATGAAGGTTGCAGATATAATCTAATTATCAGCCGGTTTAAAATACACGGAAGCTATTATGGCTGGTGCGCATGTAGGCCATTTTGCCCATTGTTGGACGTATTTTACATTCTGGTACTGTTGTGTGTTCCATTTACTGGTTATGTCACCCATGTTGCTAGCCCATGCGAAGGGCGGATTGTACAGACAGTAATACGTCGATGTAGTTAGTAGCCTAAGTCACCAATATAGCCTATACAGGGTAGCCTAATTAAGTAAACCGCGCTCGCCTTTTTGAGTAACGAATTTCAGAAAGCACCACAACACGTATGTCGAATCGCGTGCCAACACAAAACGTGTAAGAACCCTAAATCAAATGTCAAAATGCGTTGCGTAAAGTTAGGAGCAAGCGCGATAGCGACCAGACTGAATGCCATGCACAATGGCGACATTGCGCTCTGCTGAGGAGGCGAAGATCCTGTGCTGCTCTCAACAGCCCTGCGATCCGTGTCCGTGTAGCTTACACCTCTTGAGTATGTGGTGGGTGTAGGTGTAGGTAGTTGTATCGGTGTGTTGCGATTTAAAGGAGTGAACATTCTTTTACTTTGAAGTCGTGCACTAAGGCGGTGAAGAGGGCAGCCGGGTCACCCCAAATACGAGCATATCTCAACGATACATTTCAGACCCGTTTCTGCTATTTAGACCACTACATCTTACCCATCTTCAGAAGCCTATCGCACAACAAACCTTTTCCTCGGAGTAATCGCGTTAACAGAACACAACATGGTGGGCTATCCAACCATAGGCTATTTAAGAACACTTTCTGTCTTGTTCGGTGGTTTCTAAGGTAATAGGCCTCGTGGAACAGACTCGGCCCAGTTAAACACCCGCGCGCGTCGTTATTGTCAGAGTTCTGCTTGGATGCTAAGAGAGGCAATATTTATTTTACTGGGCTAAATCAGATGTTTATCACTTTTTCGATAGATAGAGGCAGTTGAAATGGTGTAATCCCATTATATTTTCATTTTTATTATTTTGCATGTGTACCCACGTGTTTTCTTTAGTTTTTTTTAAGACCAAAACGTAATCAACAACTAGGCTTCAATAAATTCGGGATAATTTGTGAGCGTATAATGTAATTAAAAGGACCTATATTCATTCATAATCCGCAAGCCAAAGTCAAAATTATTTTGGAATAACAACTACGGTATCAACACCTATTTTGATTAATTTTCACACCCGCACGGTTCTGTATTAAACATTATTATCCGCAAAATAAATATCATATTATCGAATGGGCAAAATATCGCATTCAATGTATTATGTATTAAATCACTTTCATTTGTAATCACAAGATTACGTTTATTAAGTAAAAAATTCTGACACGTAATTTGTAAGTCACACGTGTTGTTTTATCATCCTTAATATACAACTATTTAGTATTTTATATAAATTGACAATTTAAAAGCTGGAATGTCGTCCTATTATATATTATATAACATATATATTATCATTATATTATACATTTTCAATATGCCCTACTTTTACTTTTCTTTTGTCATGATGTTTCATATATTTCCGACATGTAGTGTTCGTTCTGTGACCACGTTGAATATTTTAATAAAGCCTATTGATGTGGAAGATGCATTTTGATAGCCTATACTTTGAATGTGTTGTTGCTATAGGCTATCGTTACTTATTTATTTTTTCATTTCCTATTTTTAATTATTTTGCGTGCATATTTCTGACATCCGGTCGAACTGAAATAGCTCTCATTTTATGAAACCATGCAAAGCACGAGGTAAGGAGTTTTAGGCTATACATGTATTATTATAGACATTATACGGCATTAAATAGCCTACACATTTGGAAAGTGTTTATTTTTATTCATCGTAATAATTTAGCATGCTTGTCTTGGTCACCTCGCCGTGCATCCCTTGAGCTTCAGCGTTTACAAAAACAACGTGTTTTGTGTTTAACGTGTTTATGTAGCATAATACACAGTAAAGGGACTGTTATGACCTTGTTAAAGAACCTATACAACAAAACCTGGAGCAAATGACAGAGCTCCTATATGGTGAAATGTTTAAATTGTATCTGACCGTAATCTGATACATGTTTCTTGCTATTTAAAATGTAATATTATTTTAAATCATATGCTTAATACAACATTTGGCAAGTCTCTCTCTCTCTCTCTCTCTCTCTCTCTCTCTCTCTCTCTCTCTCTGCCTCCCTGCTCTTTTCACACCCTGTGACAAGCGTTATGAGACCTTCAAAACGTGTCAAATAAATATCCCTCCCTCCATACGCACACACACCCTGCTTCTCTTCCTTATCTCCATCTCTTCCCAGCTCTTGTGAGTGGACCGTCCTTACTCACCCACTCACCCACTCACTCACTCACTCACTCACTTACTCCCCCCCCCCCCCTCCGCTTTGTCTGCACTGAGCAGCGCGCGCATACGATACGTCCAGTCTCTCTAACGGCGTGGAGAAAAAAAGGTGAAGAGGAAAGGAATTATTGACGACGCTGAAGACCGGGATGCGGTCGCACGAGTGAAACAGTGCTGCTCGAGGGCACGGCGGCACGTGCTTGAACCGCATTTCCACTCCGAATTTTAATGTTGCCGTCGGAAATCACGGGAGACGTATCCTTCACGACAAGGTAGGTCCAGCGCCGCACAGGTAGCGGGGCGCGTCGGTGCTGCGCGCGCGCGCGGGTGAGAGCGTGTTTCGCCCGTGCTCTGGAAACGTTGACAGACAGACTGCCATTTTCTCGTGTTCTTCCTCATTCCTCTCTTCTTCCTCATTTTCTCCTTCTGTTCCCTCGTTTTCTTGGCAATGTAGCCTACCCGTAGACGGCGGTCATGGCAGTTCGTGATCAGTGAGGCCACGCGTCCGAGGACCGTTGCCTCAACGGACAAGCGCGTGAAATACCATAGCCTCGCGCAACAGCGGCTTTCCCAGCAGGCTCGCGGCTGTGTCGCCTCACACCCGTAACCAGGACGAGGCGCGCGACTCTCACGCCTGCCTTTCCCAGAACACGATCGGTATTTCAGTGCCGGTCTCTACATTTGACGATTTTGTTTTGCAGTAAAAACATGTAGCCTTGGTGTTGTTCTATTAAATATGATTTTCTTTTTGTTTTCGTTTTTGGTTCTTTCAAAAACCAGAACCACGTAGAGAGGCTGCCGCAGTTTGAGTCCTGGTTTGTTGCTTCTCTGTAGGACTATTAACTATGGTAGGCTACCTTAAACTGACGCTCTTTTGCATCGCTCTGAAAATACTATCTTAAAGCCAAAGTAAAATAATTGTTAAAAATGGGCTGTCTTGTAGGACAGCGTATAGTGGAATATTTGGTATATGGTTAAAAAAAACACCACACACTGGGCAATACATCGATAGTGATAGTGATTCGTAAGAACGCGTCGCATGATAGGCTAATAACGATGTATAGTAACGCGCATATGTATTTTCCTTCATTCCTACTTAGGCATATTAGTATATTTTAATATTTAGATGTGTGCACGCGAAATCCGTGTGCATGTTTACACGCATTTTTGCAAGCGGTAAATTATTTCCAAAAATTATTTGATCGGAAAAACTCCCATGGATTTACCATCATCATATTTTGGCGCAAGAAAGAAAGAAAAAAATCCAATATTTCTTTTTTACTAAATATTTGTGTACAGCAAGCCTATTCGCTCACACCCTTAAAAATGGAGAGATATTGTTGCTTGCCGGGAAGGGGTCGCCTACTGAAGACGCTGCTGAAGCAATGAGAGCCACGAACTTTTGAATTTATGAATAATGCAAAATAAGACCAAAACCAGGAGCCATATACTCCGATACATAACAATGCAATAGTTTATTTTATGGTTAATTCTCGGAGCTGTATATATTTCTTAAAGCATTTCAGTAGTGAAATTATCCTCCTAAACACGTTCGGTATGTGGGCATATGGGCGGTTTATTGCGACCATCCCACTTGTTGAGTAGGCTAAGCATAGGCCTAACCTATTTTAGCCCGGAAAACAGTGTGAAATTCGAAGTTTTCTCCGGTATTTCTTTGCTTGAAAGACGGTTAAAACAGCGAATGTGATCAAACTGCAGAAAGGTTTTTTTTCTCACGCATTCATATTCTTGTGAATTATCACCCACTCATGCTGACATTTGTATTGATCTTCAATTATTAATTTTCATATCAGAAATCTGTGTTTTTGTTTATTGTTTATACCGGATCCACGCTGTCGATTATTAGGATAGGGGGAACTGTGTTGCTAGAGAACAAGGGGTGGTAGGCGGAGGGCAAGGTGGGGAATATGGAGCAAAATTTGCTTATTTTGTAGGCATTTGCATTTATGAATAAAATTAATGTGCTGTGAAAATAGTAGCAGCATTTCGGATTTTAAGGGTCCTAGGAGGCGGCACTTTTTGTTGTATATTTTAGGTTTAAGATTTGGGTCAATTTACCTTTTTTAGTCTTCTTCATAATTGTCAGGGTGAATATCGATTGTGCTTCGATAAACACCGAGTGGCCCAAATAGCTGTTGTTACATAATTAATGTGCCACAGCCTCTTAGACTATAGGCCATTCAAATTAAAATGATAGGTTACAGCAAAAACGGATCCACATCATGGTTTTACAGTAATTAAAGAGAGAGGGAGATAGTCGCGTTTCCTGCCGTCCTCTGTGTGTAATATGCTGAATGGTAAAGCGAATTGCATTCGACTTTTGTTTAGGTGATGAAAACAAAGCTAATGAAAAAACCTCCCACACTAAAATAATCCAACTTGACCCGCTTCTGTTTTTAGGTGCCATAACTCGGGCGTCAATTGGCAACTGCCATACCTTGGCTGGCTCCATAGTCTTTTTTTAAAACGTGCCTAAATAAACCATTGAAAGTTGTGTTTCACCATTTGTTATATCTATTTTAGCCTACGTTGATAAAACAAATCGAATTTAGTCCAAAAAGTTTGGATTCCCAGTTGAAATATTAGTCAAGCAACACGGTATGAAAGTCATATTTATTTCTTGATACTATTATTGGCCAAAGCAGTGAACTCAAACTGTTTTACCGTTTTTCGGGCTACGAGGCCGTTTTAATGTGGTACAAATTGAATATAGCGTCTTATGCACGGTATAATAGGCGATTTCTCTTTCAGGATGATTGGAGTGACGATTTTTCGTTTAATTTCACTCCAGCCAATCTCTTTGTAACTCCCATTGCCGCTGTAGTCGAACAGGATGCGATAAAGCGCCGTTTCGCTGCTGTAGGCTACCTTTGCGCATGGCGGGATCTAAGCCAGTTTGGTTGTTGCTCCGTTATCTGCAAATGTTCGGTCGGCAGTTATCGGAGTCAACTCCAGTCAGTGAAAACCTAGCCGTGAAGGTGTCGCAAACGTGTAAATGCAAGACATCACGAAGATATTCCCACATGCACAATAGCTATTAAATAAATACGTACACGGTTAGAGAGTTTTGCAATGGGCCTACACAGGTGAGCAAACTATAGGCTATAAATATATTTAAAGTAGGTTTTATTATACAACGGCATATACAAAATTGTGTGTCCATGATAGTTTTTTTTGGGGAAGTGACAGCATAAAGAGACTAATACAAAACTAGAGAAACGACACATATTTACGGAGCAATGGCTGAGATGCGAGAGGGGGAGTTGGAACACGCAGCCTTTTTGTTAAAAAACCCCATATCGAATTAAATAGCAATCTGCAAATTGTACACAAATATGGAAATATGGTGGTAACTAAATTCAAATGCGTTGCTTTCTTCGTCTAGTGTCGGCCTATACACGGCCCAAAACGGCCAATAAAACATTACAAATCAATACATCAATTAATAATGTCATGGTTGCATTGTTGTTTTTTTGCCATTTTCAGCGAAAGCAAAGCAACGTGTTTCACCTTGAGGCCACGCGACCACAGCCCGCGCGAAACAGAAGATATGTGGCATCCGTTGCGGTCACTGACCCGGCTTTCGGCGACCAAATAAGATAGAACCAGCGTACAGATTTAGTGGAACAAACGCTCTTCCTATCAGTTGATTTATTTCGGATGATCGATTCAACATTTTCCCAATATTATTATTATATTCACCAGCAAATTAAGTATAAATGGTCTTAATTAATAATAAAATGTAATTATTGACAAGTCTTTCATTCAATTACACAATACAGCAGCCTGTCTACATTTTCTAAAATGTGCTTCTTTCGCCCCGAAGAATGAGCTAGTGTTGATTTTAAAAAGCAATAAATAAACGCATAATCGTGAATCGATTCACGATTGACCTCGTCAGATTAAATCAACTGTAATAGAATTTAAGTTACATTCAAGCTACACAGCCTTGAGATTTTACAGTGTTCACAAACCGCCCAAATGTTGCAGGAAGCAGTTGCCTACTTCTAACTGCCGAAGAGGGTAAATAATCATAATAGCCTACAATGATTAACTAGGCTATATAGGCTACTTCGTATGCAGTACAAGACAAATATATATAGTTAGAAGTCTGTAGATTTTTTATAAATTAATGAAATATTAATTTCATAACTCATCGATCAGAATAACATTTTAGGCCAGGTAAAAAAATTACATGTTATTAATCTAAATTTTAAATCAGCGTCAACAGGCAGAGATTAATTAATTTGGGAAATGTATCAATGACGGTTTATTTTCTACCGTATTTATTATTAATATGAACCATGAATATTTAAAACCGTTTGTAGGCTCCTTAGGCTAAATTGTCTTTATTTCCTACAGTTGCGTCGAATGCAGTGATTATTCAGCGTCGTGTGATTTGCGCTTTATGTATTATCTACAATTTAACACAGCATAAATCACGTCTCAGTGAATTAGGACAACGTGATTTTACCTTGCCATAAACTATTACGCTTCTGAATTGTAGGGATCTTTCCAATTGCGTGCTCGTATGTCTTTGCGTTAGGAAAAGTTTTCAATGTAGAATCTGAAGGATTATAAAATCTGAATCGATAGGTAGAAGTACATCTAGCCTATATTTTCCAGTCATCCTGTCTAGGTCAGACTACCTAATTTGGACAATCTCAAACTCAAACTGTGGGGAAACGTTATCCAAACTCATTGGAAATATTAGTTACCCAGTGGTTTTAATTAGGCCTATAGCCTAAACTATATTATGCAATTTGATTAATTAAATTACTGGGTTAATATAACGGGACAAACTGAATACCAAATTATATATGTAGGCTAGTGAAGCTTCCAATATATATATATTATTGTTCAAATGCTAGGCTAATATATTTGTAGGACGCGAGATTGGGATATGTAATAGCCCACACCACAAATAAAATAAAATAGTGAATATGGTCAAACACAGGCTATTGCAGGCCTATATGAGAATCAATAAACCAGTTGCGTAATCGAATGTAGCAATTTGAGCCAGTCCTTACATTCCACGACATTCGTGATTACAGCGCGTTCAGCAGGCGCGTGTGTTCCACTCGCGACGTGGATGTGTGTGTTCCACTCGCGCCGTGGATGTGTGTGTTCCACTCGCGACGTGGATGTGTGTGTTCCACTCGCGGCGTGGATGTGTGTGTTCCACTCGCGGCGTGGATGTGTGTGTTCCACTCGCGGCATGGATGTTCTTTTCCTCACATTGCAGGGCGCTAGCACTTCATGGGGTGGGTATTCACGGACGCGTGGCGAATATTTGCAACGCTGTGCAACGTTGCGCAATGTGTTGGTCACTACGTTAACTGAAACGTCCTCAAAAGGGAATTTAAGGCCGATTTGTAGCCAACGGCGCAACAGTTCAACAGTTTAGCTGCGCGCACTTAACAGTAACACCGTAAAAAAAATAAAACTACGTGACAGGAGACATTGATCATAGTAATATGCCGACGCCGTGTCGTGGGCGGGGCTCCTTGTGGCTGGTGAGTTTCGTGCGGGAGGTCACGGGTTTAATTCAAATCCCGCCAGGTCTTTGGCAAAGATCATTGGGAGACGCCTCCGGCTGCGACGCGCCGTCCCTATAGGGCTTTAGGAAAAGCAAATAAACAACGCGGCCAATATGATAATAACCTCTTAATAAGCGAGACTTCCCCACCCCCCAACCACCCCACCGCCACCCCCCCAAAAAAAATCATGGCTATCCTGTCGCTAAGAGGTGGTCACGTGGCTCCTACAGACTTGTGGGCTTCGGTTTGGACATCGTGCCTGCTTTACTTCAGTTAAAATACTAGGCCTACATTTTTATTTCTGATCTTGTTTCAGGAGTGATGCAAATGTCCATTCAATCAATCTGGAGTACACACTTGCTGGTGTTGAAACAATGAATGCATGCGATCATATCAATGTAGTTCACAGCTTTAGGAGGGGGTGTTCAAACACCGCTCCCAGAATCCATCTCACGGGACAATCATTGAACAGATGAGTGTTTATTTTTATTTTTTTAAACTTTTGTGGCTTTTAACTATCTTTCTCTCTCTTTCCCAGTCCCCCCATCTCCCTCCTCCACCCCTCCATCTCTCTCCGTCTCCCCATTCCTCTCGTCTTTTTTTTTGTGTTGCTCTGTCTCTTGCTAGCTTTGATGTTGCAGGCTTTGGGAGTTTGATGTTTACCCTCCCTCTCACCCCCCAACCCCCTGCTCCTTCATCTATTTCTCCCTCCCTCCCTCTCTCTCCTCCCCCCTTTCCCTCCCTCACTCCTCTCCCTCCCTCAATTTCATTCCTTCTATTCCCTCTCAATCTTACCACTCTCTCCCTCTCTCTGTTCCTGTCCCCTTCTCCCTCTCGCCGACTCTTCCGCTCTCTCTATACCCTTCTCTCTCCCTTCTCCACACCATTGACCCCCTCTTCCTACTCTCTCTCTTTCTCTCTCTCTCTCTCTCTCTCTCTGACTGTTTCTCTCCCTCAGCGAGCTCTCAGGCGGAAGGAGGGACGGGATGAAAACAGAAGAGTCTCAGTCCTGTCTTCAGCAGGGCCCTTCAGCCACGCCCTTTGGTGAGACTGACCGACTCACTGACCGACCGACACCAACAAACTGATACACTGACTGACCGACACACCAACTGACACACTGACTGACCGACACACCAACTGACACACTGACTGACCGACACACCAACTGACACACTGACTGACCGACACACCAACTGACTCACTGACTGACCGACAAACCAACTGACTCACTGACTGACCGACAAACCAACTGACTCACTGACTGACCGACAAACCAACTGACTCACTGACTGACCGACAAACCAACTGACTCACTGACTGACCGACAAACCAACTGACTCACTGACAGATACAAACCCACTAACTGACACACTGACAGATACCAACACACCAACTGACACACTGACAGATACCAACACACCAACTGACACACTGAAAGATACCGACACACCAACTGACACGCCGACAGATACCAACACACTAACCGGCCGATAAATTGACTGACTGACGCGATGGAAAACACACAGACATTTGACCACCACAGCTCTATTTTCTTTACATACAAAGGAACATTAAATGTAATGTGTTGTCCTACACACATAGTCAAATTACAGTACAGACTTGCACACTACTGTCAGAGCTTTTTTGGGAGTCGGATTTCACCGCCACTGTGTAAAATCAGTAAATCCCTTGAGGACAAATCACAGTTGTGAATCACATGATTATATTTGATCACGTGTGAACACCTGTGAAGTAAATGTGATCGCACAGAACATGTGATCATTTATGACAAAATGTGGTACATAGAGGTAACTGCCAAAATAAACGAAACACCAACATGAAGTGCCTTAATAGGGTGTTGGTCCACCACGAGCCACCAGAACATCTTCAATTCACCTTGACATAGATACTACAAGTGTCTGGAACACTACTGGAGGGACACAACACCATTCTTCAATGAAAAACTCCATCATTTGGTGTTTTGTTGATGGTGGTGGAAAACGCTGTCTCAGGCGCCGCTCCAAAATCTCCCATAGGTTTTCAATTGGGTTGAGATCTGGTGACTGAGATGGCATATGGTTTACATTGTTTTCACGCTCATCAAACCAATGAGTGACCACTCGTGCTTTCTGAATGGTGGCATTGTCATCCTGGAAGAGACCACTCCAACCATGATAGAAATGCTTCACCATAAAATGAGGGCGACCACTCTTTGTATTTATTGATGTTTGCCTTGCATAAATAATGCCAGTAAAATGCACCCCACACCGCAACAGAGCCACAAGAACCCTTCACCATGGGAAACAAGGACTCGGGCCTGTAGGTTTCTCTCGGCGTACACCACACATGCACTCGTCCGCTTGTTGAGAACAGGGTGAAGGATGCCTCATCTGACCATAATACCTTTTTCCACTGCTCAATAGACCACTGCCTGTGTTTTTTGCACCACTTTACTCACAATCATGCATTTTTAGGTGCAATAAGGGCTTTATGCACAACCAATGCACAGACATCACGGTCGAGGAGTTTGCACTTTCGATCACAGCTGCCCCTAGCTGATGATGTCTTTCCCTCAGTCTTCCATACCAACATCACCTTAGCCACTGTTCCCCGTGAAACACCAACAAGTTGAGCAGTCTTCATCACTGAAGCTTCTGCAAAACGTGCCCCAACAATCAAAAGTCACCGAGATCTCTTCTTCTAGACATGGTAGCAAAAATAATGGCCAGCTGGGCCTGGCAAGCATTTTTACATATGACCCTGAGCACGATGGGATGTTAATTGCTTAAATAACTCAGGAACCACACCAATGTGGAAGCACCTGCTTTGAATATATGTCTGTATCCCTCATTTATTCAAGTGTTCCCTTTATTTTGGCAGTTACCTGTATGTGGACATGTGTAGTATTACATGTGACTTCAGGTGTTTTTTGGCGTGAAATTCACGTGGTTTTCCCATAAGGGACATATGGGTCAGTTCAGGAAGCTGACAAGTGAGGAAATGACATGTCAACCGAACTTGTTACTCTGTATGTTCCCCCCCACACACTGAAACACCTGCTCCAGGTTCAGAGCACGGGGGCGGCGGGGGCGAGGTGTGCGCCGGGTGCGAGTCTCCGATTGCCGACCGCTTCCTGCTGCGCGTTAATGAGCGCTCGTGGCACGAGACCTGTGTGAAGTGCGCCGTGTGTCTGAGCACGCTCAGTGGAACCTGCTACTGCCGGGACCGTCTGCTCTACTGCAAACACGACTACGAGAAGTAAGACCCTGACCCCGCCTCCGCTCCACTCTGACCCCGCCTCCACTGCACCCTGACCCCGCCTCCACTGCACCCTGACCCCGCCTTCACTCCACTCTGACCCCGCCTCCACTCCACTCTGACCCCGCCTCCACTGCACCCTGACTCCGCCTTCACTCAACCCTGACCCCGCCTCCACTAAACTCTACTAACACTGCTGTGACTATGACTAAGTCAGCCAATCGGAGTGAGAGCTGAGTCAGTCAGTCAGTACGAGTGCTGAGCCGAACGGTCAGTGATAGTCCTGAGGCAGTCGGTCAGTGATGCTATTGAGGCAGTCGGTCAGTGTGGGCGCAGGGGAGGTGCCTGGCTGAATCTCCGCTGCTCCTTATCATTAAGTTTGTTGTGAAAGTGTCAGACGACATCCAGCAGCACACACACCCCTACTGCCAAACACCCCATCTGGAGTGGAGAGCAGGAGAGAGCTAGAGAAAGAGAGGGAGGGAGGGCGGAAAAAGCCTTTGTAGCCTCTCTGTATTTGTGTTTCTTATTCAGGGGACGCAGGCATTAAATGTGTGTTGCAATTTGTGCAGTGGGTGTAGAGCAGGGCCATGTGTATGCTGGTTTTTACTGCAGTCTCCGCTTTTGATTTGATAATTAGTTCCATTATTTGCTAAATTATCATGTTGGCTTGCACATAATGTATATAAAGTGAAATTAAATATTTTTGTTATCTAAATAATAATTGTTCAGTATATTCTGTGCTTTAACTTCAAGAATGCACAGAAGTGCATGCATATGGCTAAATGAGTAGTTGAGCCAATTAAGGCAGCAGTAATTGGTTGGAATGAAAACCTGCATACACACGGCCCTTTGTGGCACTGAGTTTGAGACCACTGGTGTAGAGGTTGTTCAGCGTGCGTTACAGGTGTAGGAGGACTCGGTTTGTGGCACAAACTTGTGGACAACAACAACTGGACTGTAGCTTACTCTAGCGATGGTACTCTAGCCATGTAAATGCACTCTTGAAAGTCACTTTGGATAAAAAGGATCTGCCAAAAGGCAAAATTGTAAAATTGTAATTGTCGGTGTAAATGTGTGTTGCAGGGGCATAGTGTGTGTAGAGGTTGTGTAGTATGTGCAAAGGTGTAAATGTCTGTTGCAAGTGTGTATTGAGTATTGAGTGTATGCAGTTATACAGGTGTATAGCTTCTTGTATGTCTGGAGAGCTGGTGTTGAGTCTGTGAGTCTTGGCTCTGTCTTCTGCGTGTGACCTTGAACAGATACAGAAACAAAGTGTCCTTGTGTTCCCTTGCAGTCTCTCTGTCAGCACCCCCCCACTATACACACACACACACACACACACACTCACACACAGCACACTCTGCCAGACAGGTGGGAGTGATAATGGGGTGGGAATCTGCACCCCACTGCAGAATATACTGAGTCATGGGGTGGGGTTACAGAAGAATCTGAATATTTGTGACAGAACTAGGAACGCGGCCCTCTCTACCCCTCTCCTGCTATGTGCATTGCATTTTTTAATTCTCACACATATCTACTTTGTATTTAATAATCTCCTTAAATAAAGCTTTCAATAGGAATTCATCTGTGGCCTTACCTTAATCTGCCAGAGGGGATCGTGACCCGAATGAGGTGTCACAGCTGGGAATTTGGGATGCCCTGCTTCACCTGGGACTTGAGCCCATGACCTTCTGCACCTCAGGAAACACTGTCCTTCCGCACTGCACATTCACGGCGTCAGCACACACTGCACTGCGAAAGTAGGCCACAGCTGAAATGTACAGCGAGAGGCGAGGAAGAGCTCCGTCAGACATTGTGCACATGTATCTTTATTCTTGGATTACTTCCCGTTTTGTTCAACGGTTCAGTCTGAAAATGAGACGGATTCTCTGCCGGTTGTATTTGTGAAGTAGGAACACATTTGCTTTGTGCATACAGGAGCTTAGTGCTGAAGAATCTGTGCAATTTTCTTCGAACGATGCCTGCAGAGTGTTTGTTTTGTTTGTTTTTATGAAACGCCAGAATCCTTACGTGTGCAGAGAATGTGCAGAGAATTCCTATTGTCATTTGACAGTTGCATTTAATCGCGTTGTGAGCTATTGTTAAATTAGCCGCAACAGAATTGCATTAAAACTAAACGGTTGGTATGAAATTATGCATTACATTATATGCTACAATCAGTAATTGAAGTGAGGTTGATAATTAAAGTGTCAATCAACAAAATTGTTGAAAAAAACATATTTTAAAGGCATGCTTCTTGTCAGTTGTTAGTCGAACTTATAATCAAATATAATTTATTATCGGTTATGACATTAGTAAAAATAATAAACTCTATTTTTTTCCCATACTGCTGGGAGTCACTCTCACATTCTGTCTCTCTTCTGTCTTTCTGTCTTTCTATCCAGTTTTAACTGTCTTCTCTCTTCTACTCTTTCCTCCTATTCTCTTTTTCATCAGGTTCTTCCTTTTTTCTCTTCAAAATATTTTCCATTTCTCCTCAGCATCCCATATCTTCCCGCCCCCCCCCCCACCCCCTCTTTGCTCGTTCTCTCTTTTGTTTCCACATATTTCTGTCAGTAAGGTTGTTGGGGGAGTGATTAGCACACCCACCCGCACACATTCACAGAAAGACACACATAAAAACATGCACATGTTGTCTTTGATACACACACACACACACACACGCACTCTCTCTCTCTCTCTCTCTCACCTTCCCAGCAGGAGCAGTTCCCAGACTAATAAATCCTCACTGCCCCAAGGCACAGTGCCTGGAAGCAGAGCAGAAAATGACTCTAGTGTGGGGCTGCAGGGCCTTGCATTATTCCCCCTCCCTCACTGCACAGAGAGGCACTGACACCCACTGCACAGAGAGCGACTGACACTCACTGCAGAGACAGACCGCGACACCGCCTCAGAGAGAGATTCTGACGCTCACTGCGAAGGGACTGTCCCCTTTCTTGCTTGGTGGACATGTTTACGTACGAGGGCTCGTAGGGTGTGTCTGTGGTCCGGTCATTCAGAAGATTTGACGTTTACCCAGGCCATTGTACTTGTTAAGGAAGGCGACAACTCTTGAATTTAAGACACAACAACTCTCTTTACCCGTACACTCTCTCTGCAATCTCTCTGCCTATAATTCCAATCGATTTTAAGTTCAAACGGGGCTAGCTATACTGGCACGGAAGTAAACAAATGCTCTTGGCTTTAGTTTGAACAAATAACACCGACAAAAACAATGACAGCTTTTTAGTTTTTTGTCAATATCTCATATTCTGCCTCTCTTCTCACACTCTTTCACTCTTTCGTTCAGGTTTTCTAGGTTTCATCCCTCACTGTAGTTAACTTTCTTCTCTCCTCTCCTGTTGCCTCCCTCTTGTCTTTTTCGGCAGATCCCTCCTTTTCTCTTCAACACATCCTATTTCCCCCTCCGCCCGCCCCGCCCCCTCCTCCCCTTCGCTCGTTCTCTCTTTTGTTTCCACATATTTCTGTCAGTAAGGTTGTTGGGGGAGTGATTAGCACACCCACCCGCACACACTCACAGAAAGACACACATAAAAACATGACAGCAAGCAACATAAACACTGGCTTTTTTAGTTTTGAGCTGTTGGAGTACTCAATCTCTCCTTCTCTCTCAGTCCCTCCTTTTCTCTCATACTCTCTCCCTCTCTCTCCCCTTTCTCTGTTGCCTCGTTCATCACTGTCTGGTTTGCAATAATATTTCTCTGTTCCAAACCTCATTTCCCGCTTGTAGAGATTGATAGCCTCGATGACACCAATCAGTTTATCTCCCAGCTTATCCCTCGTTTACTCCTAATCGTCTCCCACACTGCACCCCTTTGTGGCCCTCTTTGGGAGGGGGAGAGGAGGGGAGTGGGGGGGTCTCTAATTACCTTCCCAGTCTAGTACAGGGGCTAGTTAACCAAGCAGGTGATGAGAGCAGGGGCTAGTTACCCATGCAGGTGATGAGAGCAGGGACTTTACCTTGAGAGCCCAGTCCCATGTGACAGGGGCCATGCAGGTGATAAGGGTCTAGTTACAAGCAGGTGATGAGAGCAGGGGCTAGTTAACCAAGCAGGTGATGAGAGCAGGGGCTAGTTACCCATGCAGGTGATGGGAGCAGGGTCTAGTTACCCATGCAGGTGGTGAGAGCAGGGGCTAGTTACCCATGCAGGTGATGAGAGCAGGGTCTAGTTACCCATGCAGGTGATGAGAGCAGGGGCTAGTTACCCATGCAGGTGATGAGAGCAGGGGATAGTTACCCATGCAGGTGATGAGAGCAGGGGCCCATGCAGGTGATGAGAGCAGGGGCTTTACCCATGCAGGTGATGAGAGCAGGGTCTAGTTACCCATGCAGGTGATGAGAGCAGGGGCTAGTTACCCATGCAGGTGATGAGAGCAGGGGATAGTTACCCATGCAGGTGATGAGAGCAGGGTCTAGTTACCCATGCAGGTGATGAGAGCAGGGGCTAGTTACCCATGCAGGTGATGAGAGCAGGGGCTAGTTACCCATGCAGGGTTTTGTTTTTGGTGTACAAACTCTTGTACAACGGTTATAATAATAATAATATACACCATTTAGCAGACGCTTTTATCCAAAGCGACTTACAGTAGTGAATGCATACATTTTCAGTATATGTGGCCCCAGTGGGGATTGACCCCACAACCTAGGCATTGCCAACGCTGTGCTCTACCAACTGAGCCACAGAGAACAACACAACTTATACTGTAGAGTAATGCAATGTTAAAGTACTGTAATAAACCATACTGTGGTGTTATACATG
>JAINUG010000370.1:105000-122500 GCA_029706075.1 Aldrovandia affinis | reverse complement strand
GTAGTCAGTGGTTTTAGGTGGGAGTGTGTAGATGGTGATCATCAGTTTGTTGTGTGGTCAGTGGTTTTAGGTGGGAGTGTGTAGATGGTGATCATCAGTTTGGTGTGTGGTCAGTGGTTTTAGGTGGGAGTGTGTAGATGGTGATTATTTGGTGTGTGGCAGTTTTTAGGTTGTGATGGTCAGTGGTTTTAGGGTTTTAGGGAGTGTGTAGATGGTGATCATCAGTTTGTTGTGTGGTCAGTGGTTTTAGGTGGGAGTGTGTAGATGGTGATCATCAGTGTGGTGTGTAGTCAGTTTGTGTAGTTTGTTTGGTGTGTAGATTTTCAGTGCGGCATTTGGTTACTTCAGGTTGGTTGTGTAGGTAGTCAGTCGGGTGTGTGGGTGGCACGGTGATGGGGTAATTTGCCGATCACCAGATGGATTGAGGCAGATTAGTCATGGCAGCTGTGCTTCGGACAGGATCGTCACTTCAGGTCAGATTAGGGGTTTTAGACCGCAGACCTGGCTGCTTGTCGCACCAGCAGATTTGTGAAATAACACCTTCCTCTCTCACAGTCAGGGACGGCCAACTCTCTCTCTCCCTCTCTTTCTTCTTCCCTCTCTTTCTCATTCTTCATCCCTCTGTCCCTTCACTCTCCCACCCTCTCTTTCTCTTCCTCCCTCTGTCTCTCTCTCTCTTTATTGCTCTCTGTTTTACGTACGTCTGATTCAGTTGTGAGTGTTTCCTTTCTCTGTATGTAAAGACTTTGTGTTTCTGTGTGTGAGAAGTTCCTTCAGACAGCTTAATTTAACTGGATGATGTTTATATTAATGCGTGCGTCTCTGTCCCTGCTTGCATGCCTGTATATGAGATGGGGGGGGGGGGAGGGAAGATTAACCCCATGCTATCCCCAATCCTTGATTATGAGTTTACAGCGTCTGTCTGGGCTTCGCACTGTTTAAACAACAATCTAATTAATCCTGTCTTTATTAGTTTCTCTGGGTGAAGGAGGGAGAGAGAGAGAGGGAGGACAGGAACTCTGGCAGAAGATGCAGATGAGGGGGGGGGTTGGGGAGGCAGAAAAGAACAGAGGACTTGGGAAGAGAGAAAAGGTCTGAAAGGTCTGGACATTAAAAAAACAATTGCAGCGGGGATGAGAGGAAAGAGAGAGCGATGGAGCTGAGGTTGCATATAAACGGACCTAGGAAAGAGAGAAAGGTGAAATGACGGAAGGAGAGAACAGAAGCAGAAATTGCTCATTCATCAACAGATGTAAAAATGCTAAATGTTTATAACTAATGCTGTGAAGGTCTCAGTGAAAGCCCCTAATGCTGATTTTATCACAAGTAAGTAGAATACGGGAATCGTTCACGTAGTAAATGAGCGCCTTCTGCTCTCGCCTGTTCCCAGGTTGATACTGCCACCTAGTGTTTGTTTTACCAAATTACAAGAAAGGAGCAAACAGCGTCTCTGTTGTACGGCCCAACTCTGTCTTTTCGAATAAACAGTGATGAATTTTTTATGACAAAATAAAATAAAATAAATTGTACTTTTCAAAGTGAACAACATTTATAAGGTAATTCCCTAAAACAAAATCAATTGTTAACATTAGAACTGTCAGTAAACAAGCATTACTTATCCCTGGTCATTTATCAACATGATACATTTTGTGTTTGCCATTTCTGCAAAGGCAATTCACAGGTGTCTATTATATCAGTAGCAGTGATGTAAAATAAATAATAAAACAATTGAAAATGCTAGCTATGATAGTAAGCCCTACCGGACTGAACTAAGTCAATAAATAAATAAATAAAAAAATATGAATATTAAATAAATCAATTAATAATAAATGTGATTTTTGTCCTATTCTTAATGTTTAGCATTTTTTGCTAAAGGTTGTGTTGGACATCATTATAAATGAGAACTTGTTCTCAATTGATCCTCGTTATTTAATGGTTATAATAATAATAATAAAAGGAATATAAAAACAGTATATAATAATGAGCTATACTGTGTCTGTTCTCACCATGTGTCCCTCATATAGTGACACACTGTGCTGTCTCTGAGCTCAGCATTGTACATGCTCCCCTCTCTTTTCATTCTCTCTCTATCTCTCTCCCCATCTCCACCACCTACTTTCTCCCTTTCCCTCTTCTCCCTTTCTCCCAGTCGGTCTATCTCCCTCCCCTTCCCTCGTTCTCTCTCCCTCCCTCCTTTCTCTCTCCCTCCCCCCTCATTCTCGTTCTCTCTCATTTCAATTGTGCTTTATTGGCAAGGCAAACTATAGTGTGTCGCCAAAGCAGCCTTGTACAATATGAAGAGTAACTAGAAAACCAAATACAGTAGACCTACAGTACAAAACATCGATTACTTCTGTAAACAGACATAATGTAATACGTTTAATTCAACATATTTTTCATTTTATGTAATATACTTGCACCAAAGTATCATTCCTAGTCACACACCAAATAGATTTAAAAATGTACAGATAATCTCTTATCTGCTGTAATTTCTCTCTCTCTCCCTTCCATGTCTCCTGTATCTCCCTCAATCTTAATTCAATTCAATGGTGCTTTATTCGCGGGACAACCAGAGTAGCATTGCCAAAGCATTTACAAAACACACAAAATTAAATCTACCATTTCTAACTATGCCATATTGTCTAGTAACATAACAATGACAATAACAAATAGAACAATCACCAATTATTATAATACCGATATATTTTTATTTATTTTTTATGCATAACCCTCTCTCTCTCTCTCTCAGGCTGTTTGTGCGTAAGTGCAGCGCGTGCCTGCAGGTGATTGGCCGATCGGAGCTGATCATGCGGGTGCTGGGCCAGGTGTATCACCTGGACTGCTTCAGCTGCTGCGAGTGCGAGCGCCGCCTGCAGCGCGGCGACCAGTTCGTGCTGAAGGAGGGCCAGCTGCTGTGCCGCGGCGACTACGAGAAGGAGCGCGAGATGCTGTCCGCCATCAGCCCCGCCCCCACCGAGTCAGGTGATCACGGGTGTAGTGCGGTGACCAGTTTCGCCCAGCGGTCGGCGATAGAGAGCCGTGTGCGTTAACCCCCTCCTGCTCTTTGTGCAGTGAAGAGCGAGGATGAGGAGGGAGGAGGCGGCTCAGCGGGGAAGGGCGGGGACGAGGGGAAGGAGCACAAGCGCTCCAAGCGGCCACGCACCATCCTCACCACCCAGCAGCGCCGGGCCTTCAAAGCGTCCTTCGAGGTGTCGTCTAAACCCTGCCGCAAAGTGAGTGCACACACACACACACACACACACACAGCCCTACACACACACACAATCCTACACACACACACGCACACACACACACACACAGCCCTACACACACACACACACACACACACACAGCCCTACACACACACGCACACACACACACACAGCCCTACACACACACACAGCCCTACACACACACACACACAGCACTACACAATCCTACACACACACACACAGCCCTACACACACGCACACACACACACACACAGCCCTACACACACACGCACACACACACACACACACACCCCTACACAATCCTACACACACACACACACACACACATAGCCCTACACAATCCTACACACACACACAGCCCTACACACACACGCACACACACACACACAGCCCTACGTACACACACAGCCCTACACAATCCTACACACACACACACACACAACCCTACATAATCCCACATACACTCACTCTGAGACACACACACACACACAACCCTACATAATCCTACACACATGCGCACACTCACTCTCAGACACACACACACACACACCCTACACAATCCCCCCACACACACACACACAACCCTATATAATCCCACAGGCACACACACATACACAACCCTACACACACCACACACACACACACACTCTCAGAGACACACACACACAATCCCACACATACACATACTCACACACATTCTCAGACACACATATTCATATTCACACACACGCACACTGGTTTCACGAGGCCAGGTGAAATCTCGTGGACCGGGGCTCTGAGTGCTCTCTGAGTGTAACACAGGGTCGACACACTTTTGTAAACACTTTTATGTACTCCCTCTGTGTTTATGTGCGTGCTTGTTTGTGTGTGTGCGGGTATGTTTGTGTGTCTACAGGTGAGGGAGACATTGGCCGCAGAGACAGGGCTGACGGTGCGAGTGGTGCAGGTGTGGTTCCAGAACCAGAGAGCCAAGGTGAGATGTTTTCTCTACACATCAGAATATGTTCAATTTCAACATTTTCAAAACCATAAGCATTTATTTGGGATATTTGTTTAACAATGATCAAATTTGAATGGTGTAATTCCACAAGCCAATATGGTGTGTGTTTATGTGTGTGTGTATGTGTGTGTGTGTGTGTGTGTGTGTGTGTGTGTCTTTACATGGGTGTGTGTGTACGTGGGTGTGTGTGTGTGTATATGTGTGTGTGTGTGTCTTTACATGGGTGTGTGTGTGCGTGGGTGTGTGTGTGTGTATATGTGTTGTACATGTGATGTGTGTGTATGTGTGTGTGTGGTTTACATGGGTGTGTGTGCGTATGTGTGTTTATACGTGTGTGTATATGTGATATGTGTGTGTACTTGGGTGTGTGTGTGTGTGTATGTATTTACGTGGGTGTGTGTGTGTGTGTGTGTGTGTGTGTGTGTGTGGTGAAGAAGATTACAGCAGGTGTGTGGAGCAGGAACGTGTGCGGGGCCAGGAGGGGTATGTGATATGTGTGACAGCGAGGGTGAGCGGGAGCAGCCTGGCCTTCTTTCTACATACAAAATGGGATGCACTGATGAGGACACTGGGCTGCAGGAGATGAAGATCTCATCTCATCTTCAGCCGCTCCTAGTTAGGGTCGCAGGGGCTGGAGCAATCCCAGCATGGGGGCGAGAGGCAGGAATACACCCTGGACAGGGGCCAATCCATCACAGGGCACGACATACACCATTCACTCACACAGCGGGGCAATTTAGACTCTCCAATTAGCCTAACGATGACTTTGGAGCGAGGTACCCGGAGGAAACCCACGGACACGGGAGAACATGCAAACTTCTTTCTAAAGGCCCCGGCCTGGATAGGATGCACTGAGGCAACAGTGACACTGGGCTGCAGGAGATGACATGTTAGGCCATTATCCTGAAAAATCCTGTGACACTTACATAATGCTGGCATAATTACTCATCTGGCCTAGTCTCAATCTGGCCATCTAATCACCCCCAACTTTTTTTATTTAGTTTTTTCAGATTTTTATCCTGGTTTTCTCCCAATTTGGTAGCCAATTACACCCGCTATTTTCAGGTCAATCCCTCCCTCATAGTTCAATACCGTAGCCCTGTGACCGGCGGCGACGAAGGCGAAGTATCGTCTCCTCCGAGACGGCACTCGCCAAGCCGTCGACCGCAACTCCGGCACCCCAGAGCCACTCCTGTGCGCAGTGAACGTCTTGTCGGCTTCCCTCCCCCCTCCCTGGGGCGGCCGGTGGAATTGAACCCCGGTCGCCGTGGCCAGCGTCGGACGTGAAAGCACTAGACCACGCAGGAGGCCCAAATCACCCCCAACTTTAATTGGCTGTTGGCTGTGGTGACTGCTCTGGCACAAAAACTCTTTTGAAAACTGCTTTTGAAAAGGTTCTGCTTTGGTTTGAGGTGAGTTTCCCCCAAACACACACACACACACACATACATGCACACAGTAAAACACTTTTAAATCATTGAAGAACATTCATACAAACAAGTGTCATTTGTTCAGGAGAGTGACGGAAGGGGAAGGCTGGAAATCCTGTTCTCACCATCTTTCACACTCTCTCCCTCTCCCTCCCTGTGTACAGATGGATCCAGTGGCCATGCACTAGAGGGCTTAATGGCGTACCCCTCGTTGCCACGGCAGCAGCTCCTGGCCTTGGACCCAAACATCTACGGAGGCGAGCCGTTCCGCCACGGACTCACTCCTCCCCAGCTGGGTCCCGACCAGCTACACCCCTACGGTGTGTGTGAGTGTGTGTGTGTGTGTGTGTTGGGAGGGAGGGGGAAGCAGGAAATTGCCACACGTCCAAATGTCCTCACATTCTCTCTCTGACTACATCTCTACCCGTTTATTTTCTGTCACACATCTATAAGCACTATCTCTCTCTCTCTCTCTCTCACACACTCACTCTCTCTCTCTCACACACTCTCTCTCTCTCTCACACTCTCTCTCTCACTCTCTCACACTCTCTCTCTCTCTCTCTCTCTCTCTCTCTCTCTCTCACACTCTCTCTCTCACTCTCTCTCTCTCTCTCACTCACACTCACTCTCTCACTCTCTCTCTCTCTCTCACTCTCCCTCTCCCTCTCCCTCGCTCTTAGACTCCGAGACAGTGTTCCATGATCTGGACAGCGATGGAAGCCTGAGTCACCTTGGCGACTGTCTCCTGGCGACGGCAGACGGGGGTCTCCTGACGGGGAGGGTGGGAAACCCCATTGACCGCCTCTACTCCATGCAGAACTCCTACTTCACCTCCTGACCCCTTAACCTGTAACCCCCGACCCCACCCCACCGCCAGCCCAAGGCGCAGCCGAGGCATGCTGCCCCACACAGCCAGAGCCTGCAGAAACATCTCTCTCACAATCCATCTCACTAGTGTCCCTTCAGACTGGTCTCAACTCACTAGTGTCCGTTTAGACTAGTGTCCATTTAGACAGGTCTCATCTCACTATTGTCCATTTAGACAGGTCTCATCTCACTAGTGTCTGTTTAGACTGGTCTCATCTCACTAGTGTCCGTTTAGACTGGTCTCAACTCACTAGTGTCCATTCAGACTGGTCTCAACTCACTAGTGTCCATTTAGACAGGTCTCATCTCACTAGTGTCCATTCAGACTGGTCTCAACTCACTAGTGTCCATTTAGACTGGTCTCATCTCACTAGTGTCCGTGTAGACTGGTCTCAACTCACTGGTGTCCGTTTAGACTGGTCTCATCTCACTGGTGTCCGTTTAGACTGGTCTCATCTCACTAGTGTCCCTTTAGACCATCTCACTAGTGTCCGTTTAGACTGGTCTCATCTCACTAGTGTCCGTTTAGACTGGTCTCATCTCACTGCCGTCTGCTTAGACATAGGGCCAGATTCAGTGTAATGTAGCACATTACAAAGAGGATCCAATGACCTTGGAACCTGGTGACCAGATATGAATTAGCGTGACATCACCACAGGGGGCGCTGTGGTTTGGGGCTCACTGCAATTTACCACTTCAGAGAGTTGGGCCTCTTTGTGGATTAAATACATGGCAGCTGATCTCTGCTTCACCGCTGAACATGAATATTGTAAGACGGTACTGTGGACTGAGACATTACAGTGTTAGACTGTCTGTGTGTCATTGTGTGTGCTCTTCCTAGCATGCCCAGGGGGAGCTCATCTCAGATACGTGGGCTTCTATACTTCGCCTACCCTACTGAATGGTGTCATGTTCCCCCGTGCTCTGGGACTGATATACCAAGCCCTGCCTGACACGCAGAGCCATGTGACACCCGCATGAGAGTCGCGCTTGGGCCCCGTTAGCGATGGGAGAATGAGGCCTCATGAACACCATAAAAGGGTGAAGCTATAATCAGTGGCCGATTGCCGATTTGTTTGAACAAAAGATTGTGCTCTCCACAAAAATAAACAATTATTCGTTCAAATCAGTGTTTAACTGATAGCTTATGGCAGCTCTGCCCATTCTCCTATCACTGACCAAAGTCTCATCCTTATCTCACCAAAATCTTGTTAAAAACCCCCAGCTGAATCTCACCCAATTTCTCGGAGCAAAATGTTTTCAGGATAAAAACCTTGAGGGGGAAGGGGGGGGGCACAAACTATGGAGAAGTGAATTATGAAAGTGGAATTGGTTGACCCGGAATGGCACCTGCCGCTGCTATAGGGATGAGGGGCTCTCTAAACTGGGCATGGCACATGGGGTGAGGTACATGGGGTGTAGGAGGTGGGGCTTGGGGGTGAGTGTGGTGTATGGGACATGTGGGGTGTTATATGGTTGATGAGGGGTCTGAGGCCGGTTGGGGGGCTCATCAGAGATTTAAGAGAGGGTCGGAGGGGGGGGGGCCTGAAGTCTTCATGGATTTTGGGATTAGTATGATGTGGGTGTGCAAACAGTGAAAGAGAGAGAGGTTTTTTTGGGGGATTAGACCTTAAAGTTCAGTGAATTTATGAATTAGGATTAGAGTTTGGCTTCAAGTGAGATTACGGGTTAGGACTAGCATTTGGGCTCAAGCGAGATGATGTAATATGATTAGTATTTGTATTAGTGTGAACAAGGGTTTAAAAAAAGACTAACTCTTGTTCCTATCTGGATTGGGATAGAAATCCTCAGGAGTCAGGATTCACAGTACCAGAACCCCCCTTTTGTCATAGTCAACGAAATACTGCCTTCACAAAAAGCAAGTAAACAGGGTTTATTCAGGTGACAGGGTCATTCAGAGGGCAAAGCTCAAAGGTAACAGGGTCATTTAAACAAGAGGGTGTGGCACAGAGTTGTCCCCCATAGAATAGTTTTATTTTTTGATGCGATACTGTGAATTGTACACACACGCACACACACACACACAAATCGATTTGAAGGGGTGTCAAACACTACAGCAGCAGTAAAGAGTGATATGATATGTTCGGATGTATAATAAATCAATGTGTTATTATTACTATTATTATTATTGTTGTTGTTGTTGTTATGATTACTACTGTAAATGGTAATGTCACCACTGTTCGGGGTTTGGACTTGACCCCCCCCCCCTTAAAGGACTCACCTTGTTAGGTATTTTGTATGCTCTTCCTGTGGGTGTGTGTTGAGGTTCTTTAGTGTTGGGAGTATTTATGTTTCAGCATGATGTAACGTGACGTTAACGCACAGCACTGAGGCATGGAGCACCACCTGAGTGCGGTGTTGACACCTGAGAGACCCACCACAGCCCCCTCCTCTACTGTAGACCGGGAGACCAACTGGTCACCTACTCTACTGTAGGCCAGGAGACCAACTGGTCACCTCCTCAACTGTCGACCAGGAGACCAACTGGCCACCTCCTCAACTGTAGACCGGGAGACCAACTGGTCACCTCCTCTACTGAAGGCCAGGAGACCAACTGGCCACCTCCTCTACTGTAGACAGGGAGACCAACTGGCCACCTCCTCTACTGTAGACCAGGAGACAAACTGGTCACCTCTACTGTAGACCAGGAGACCAACTGGCCACCTCCTCTACTGTAGACCAGGAGACCAACTGGCCACCTCCTCTACTGTCGACTGGGAGACCAACTGGTCACCTTTTCTACTGTAGACCGGGAGACCAACTGGTCACCTCCTCTACTGTAGACCAGGAGACCAACTGGTCACCTCCTCAACTGTAGACCAGGAGACCAACTGGTCACCTCCTCTACTGTAGACCAGGAGACCAACTGGTCACCTCCTCTACTGTAGACCAGGAGACCAACTGGCCACCTCCTCTACTGTAGACCGGGAGACCAACTGGTCACCTCCTCTACTGTAGACCGGGAGAGGTCCAGCACAGCCTCTGACTCCACTGTCAGGCTGAATGATGTCAGGGGGAGCCCAGCTGGGGTGGGCACTCAGTACAGAGGTCCTCTCCTCACTGCTGTGCTGGTTTTTTTCTCCATCTTCTCAATACAGCCTGGAACTGTGAGACACCACTATGATCTCCTGCCTTTATTTCTCTCCGTCAGTGTGACTGGAGCCAGCGTGCTCTGTACTCCCCCACACACACACACACACACACACACACACACACCCTCTCATGCCTACTCCTACACAAACACACACACGCACACACACACACGCATAAACGTATGCACATTCTCGCACACATACATGTAGAGGGATAAACACTCACACACTCAGTCTCACATGCACAGACGCGCGCGCGCACGCACACACCTCCAGTTGCACACACACAGGCCCTCGCCGACGCACGGTGCACACACACTCATGCCAGGCACACTCGCAGTCTCCTCTTTCTGTTTTTAATAAACGATCCAAAAACTCTGGAATGTTCTGCACTCTAGTCAGAGCTGAAAAGTCAACCCCCTCTCCCTTTCTCTCAGCGGTCATAACTCAACACCCTCCATCTCTCCCGCCCTCCTTCCTAAGCGAGGTAACGAGTGAAGACGTCGGGGGAGAGCGCGCACATTCCTGCGTTTAATACACAGAGTCAGCCTCCCTGGGAGAGATGGGCAGTATGTTTTAGTGTGGGTGCCTCCGGGAGTAATGAAATCAAAGAAAAAGAAGAACAGACGAATGGGAAAGCTGCATGTAGCAGAATTTCAATCACACACACACACACACACGCGCACACAAAGACACACACACATACTCACTCCCATTTACACACACACACCCTCTCAGTCTCTTTCTCACTCACTCCCCACCCACACACACACACACACACACACACACTGCCTCTGCCTCACATGATGCTGTCAATCACATTTCATGTTTCCTGAAGGGATATTGCTTCAGTGAGAGAAGACATTTCTCCTCAGCATGAAAGAGAAAGAACAGGGAGGGAGGGAGGGAGAGGGAGGGAGAGAGAGAGAGAGAGTGAGAGAGAGAGAGAGAGAAGAAAGAGAGGTCGAGAAGGCAGAACCTTTTAAACTCCACTTTAATGAAAACAACTCCTTGATATTTTAGTAGTGGTGGGACTCGATTAAAAAAATTAATCTAATTAATTAGAGGCTTTGTAATTAATTAATCGAAATTAATCGCATTTTAATCGCATATCAATATTTGACACGAAAGCAACATTTTTCAATTCAAATGGATTTTGGTATACGAGTGAATCAATGAATAGACATATACATAAGTTTAAGCAGCAAAATCTTGTTTATTTTAGCTACTAGACCAGTGCAATTTTTAACAAAGTGCAGCAATTTTAGGAATATGATAGTGCAAAGGACCTTTGGAAGAAGCTGCTGGATTTTTTTCGAAATTGTCTTTCTGCATGGCAGTTCATAAATTGTGTCAGACGACGCAATCTGTAGCACCTTTTCTAGCCCCTTATCTTGACCACCGAAAGTGATCTACAGTCCACGGCAATCCAGTGAGCCAGTGAGTTGGTTACTTTGTTAGACGTGGTCTTACTCATCTTGGCTCTGAACTCCGTCATCTGGTCGAGTGTGGGTTGGCGACTCTGCTTGCTCGTACTAGGACTAACGTTAGCCTGATCAGCGTTAGCTCTGGCTTCCACGCTAGCTGCAACATGTTTAGCATTGAGAAACGTTCCGTGGTGTCTGGAGTGCAAAAATATAGTGCGATTAAAATGCGTACATTTTTTAACGCGTTATTTTTTCTGTAATTAATTAATCGAAATTAACGCGTTAAAGTCCCAGCCCTATATTTTAGTAAGGACAATGGGATGAGGGAAGGAGAAGAGAGGCACACTTCCTGTTACACTGACACCTATTTCACAGCCCTGAAACCAAACGTCACATAAATAAAAACATCCATTACTACAGCACAAAAAGAAACACTGTGCGTGTATGAGAGAGAGAGAGAGAACTGTGCCAGGATTCGGTCTGTGTCCTACACCAACTTGTGTACTCGGTTATCTGGAATCCTGCACATCACAGTAATGTGTCCCAAGAACTGCAGATGGAGTCCAGAGAGTTTCGCGGAATGAGAAGGGGGGGGTGCCCCACCTCCTACGTGGGCTGAGGAACAGCGGCCCCTGTAGAGAGGAGAGAAGGAACCTGTCACAACACGCACGCGCACCTCATTTCTATAGTAATAATATACGCCATTTAGCGGACGCTTTTATCCAAAGCGACTTACAGTAGTGAATGCATACATTTTTCAGTACATGTGGTCCCAGTGGGAATTGAACCCACAACCTAAGCGTTGCCAACGCCATGCAATATTACTGAGCCACACAGAACCACTCCGCTCACAAACTGCTCTCTCTAATTTAAGCTGGTCTTGACAGCGCATAGAACCAAAGGTGGGAACACTGAACAAGTCTGGTTGTTCAAATTTTAGTTCAAATCAATTTCGATGCCCGGATACCTACACTTGTAGATACCCTATCAATCGGGGAACCCTTCACTACGGTTGATAGGGTATCTACCTACAGGTATCTGGGCGTCGAAATTGATAACAAACTAAAATTTTATGTATGTGCGGCAACCAAATTAAGTAAGATACACCAAAGGTTCTGTTTCAGCACTTCAGCACTGTGTGAGTTAACCAATCTTTATATCATCGGGATGGCTCACCCCTCATTCACTGTGTGCACACCTTTAGCTCATCCACACAACACAAGGCTCAACGAGCATCGTTTCCGTAAAATTATTGTTATTGTCATTATAATTTAACTTTTTTAAATTATATAAAAATTTTTACACAACTCTTTTAATTTTTCTACACACTTTTACCACTGATGGCTTTGCCAATGTCGTTACACCTTGACCAGCCATGCCAATGAAGCGTATTTGAATTTGACGTCTGCGCAGACTCAGCGCAGTGTGACGTCCTCAAGACACGGACGCACTCAAGACATGGGCGCCTTCCCCCCGGCCAAAAGGATGCGGTCTATTAAACCGCGCTCCTTTCCCCTGGTCTGAGATCAGCGCTCGAGCAGGCAGCTTTCCCTGAGAAACCCAGAGCTGCCTTTCCCCTGGTCTGAGATCAGTGCTCAAGCAGGCAGCTTTCCCTGAGAAACCCAGAGCTGCCTTTCCCCTGGTCTGAGATCAGTGCTCGAGCAGGCAGCTTTCCCTGAGAAACCCAGAGCTGCCTTTCCCCTGGTCTGAGATCAGTGCTCAAGCAGGCAGCTTTCCCTGAGAAACCCAGAGCTGCCTTTCCCCTGGTCTGAGATCAGTGCTCAAGCAGGCAGCTTTCCCTGAGAAACCCACAGCTGCCTTCGCTGACCGCTGATCGGGGGTCGGCGTTAGCCACGAGACGCAGGGTCCCACCCACCGACGCCGGCGAGGTCCACGGTCTCGGCGCACGCCAGGAAGCGCGAGATTTGGGCGGAGCAGGAGCCCACTGCCGCCTGGTGCTCCCTGAGGCAGCGATCAAACTCCGCAAACTCCCCCGTGCAGTCCGCTCGGATCTTCTGGATCACTGGGCTGCACCACGGAGGAGAGAGAGGGGGACAGACATCAATCACGGAAAAATACATATATATCGATATATACATACAGGGGTGCACGTAAGTGGTACGTCAGTACGCATTCGCGTCCTCAAACGTTAATCGCGTTCTCAAACGTTAATTGCGTCCTCAAACGTTAAACGCGTCCTCAAACGTTAATTGCGTACCAAACAAGACGACAAACTTTTGAAACATACGCAACTTTAAGTTTGATCAGTCCATGGGTTTTAAAATTAAGTTACCAGTGATGGACTGATCAGACTTAAAGTCGCGTATGTTTCAAAAGTTTGTTGTCTTGGTACGCAATTAACGCTTGAGGACACGTTGCGTACTGGTGTACCACTTTACGTGCACCCCTGTATACAGTACTGTGCAAAAAAATTATGTTTAAAGCTATTTATCTGGGCAGTAAGTGTTTATTTGCTTGGAAAAACACTATATAACATTAGAATAAATAGAAATAAACATGAATAGAGAGAGAGAGAGAGGGGAGAAAGAGGGGGAGAAAGAGGGGAGAGGGAGAGGGAGAGAGAGAGAGAGAGAGAGAGAAACGGGATGTGGCATTAGCAGTAAGCTATATAACCGCTGGCCATAAGCAGTGACCCTACAAAGGTAAGCATACTACAGTAGGTATAATTAGTATTCACATTTTACTTTCTTATTTCATGGACCCAAAATGGATTTAATTAGGATTTCTTGCCACTGAATTGCATTTTTTTCACTTGGAAGTTAACATAAAATGTGTAAATTAAGGTGAAAAAAGTCTGATTTAATGTTTTAATTTCAGGCTGTAAAGCAACAAAAAGTGACATTTTTGAGATGGGTGTAAACTTAAAGGGGCTTTGTAGATGTTTGAGATATAGTTATACATGTTTTATTTATAGAGTTTGCTATTTTATGAGATTTTGGTTGCGTGTTATGTTTGTATATCCATTGTCATGCCAATAACGCTATTTGAATTTGAGAGAGGAACAGAGAGAGACAGACAGACAGACAGACAGAGACAGGGACAGAGAGCACAGCACCTCTTTCCCCACTGTCTGCACCACCTGTCACTCACACCCCCACTGTCTGTTCACACCAGGGGTGCTCAAGGGCCGAACGGTTTCAGGATTTCCCGCCAACTTGTGCTTTTATTTATGTAATCAGCCAAATCATTTATTTGATCTTACATTTCTGATTCAGTCATGAGCTACAGGTGCAGACTGCACATGTATACTTGGTGAAAACGCTTTCCTGTGGTCCGACATAGAAGTGAACCAGCATTGGTGTATAGAGCTGTTTCAAAAACTAAGACAGAATAAGTGGTTGGAACAAAATCCGGCATACATCCATACAGCCCCTTCAGGAATGGAGTTGTATATTGTTGTTTATCTGTTACCTGATTTTGCCTTGTTAATTTTATAATGTTGTGTACACAGTATAAAATCTCCTACAAAATAAAAGCGCTCCAGAGCTGGGAGGTGTGGCCTGAGAGACTCCTCCCACCGTCACCAGTCCCGCTCTGTTCACGCCACACGCTCCTCGTTCATCACGAAGACGCATGCAGCAAGGCTGGCAAGGAACTGCCAAAAATGCAGCTGTTGGTTTAAGAATAATGCAGGCACTTTTGCAGGAGGTAGGCGATGAGGCGGAAGGGGTTTAGACACAATAGCACGCACTCACTGCGAGGAGGTGCAAGTCGCCACCTTCAACTTCAGCTCCTGACACTGCTGTTGCCACGACGACGGGTTGGCGGCCACACACATCCCATAGTCCTCCAATTCCTTGCGGCAATAGCGGGCCGTGATATCCATGGCAACCTGCCTGAGGGGGTGAAAGAAAGTGTGACTGACATGACTGCTCGGTGATCACATGACAGAGCAGCAGCAGAGTTGAGCAGTGGTCAGTGCGGGTCAGTTGTCAGAGCAGCAGTGCAGAGCAGTGGTGTCAGAGTGATAAGCCTAGCAGTGTGGAACAGTGGTCAGTAGTGAGTGTGGTATAACGGTTAGGGAACTGGGCTTGTAACGTTAAGGTTGCAGATTCAATCCCCAGGTGGGACACTGCCGTTGTACCCTTGAGCAAGGCACTTAACCTGAATTGCTTCAGTAAATATCCAGCTGTATAAATGGATTGTAAAGAAATGTAAAAAACTGGATAAGAGCGTCTGCTAAATGCCTGTAATGTAGTGATTTGATTTTATCTCCTACAGAGCCCCGAGATTTTGCTCATACAACATTGCACCTAAAACGTAAATAAGAACGAGATGGTTCAACATAACATTTCAATTCAATTCACTTTTTTTTATGACACAACTCATTTTATTTCGTGGCGTTAACTTATCAAGTATATGTGCAGCGCACATGCAGCCAACACGAAATGTAGTTTTCCTGCCGAAAAATTAGGTATAGCTATTGACCCTTTTAGCGAGAACTACCCGACTTGAAGACCGGTGAAGCAGTTTCCCGTCTCATATTTCGTTCTTGGGTCTACTTTGAAACATCTTGACTGTAGAAACTCAACGGGTTTTTGGTCAACGAAACCAAGCAAATAGTTTCCATCATACCACTAGCCTGCTAGCTAGCTACCTTTCAACCGAACCTGATAAGATTTACGAATGATACCGACGTACATTGAATATTAACATGTTAGATCACGGAGATGTCCAAAACGGAAGCGGTTTTCAAACCAAATACGCATGGCTACTTACATGATTATGAAAGTAAGTGTATTATAACTGGGAGAATTGGGGAATCAAGGTTAGACACGCGGACTAAGCGAACTCCCGCACACTCCTCCCCGGTCTTGGATTGGCCGTCAAATGTGTATCCCGTAACAGCTTTCTGCGATTCCACTGGTCCTTCCCAAAAGTCACTCTTTTGCGTCACACTTCCTGGTCGCAGAAAAATGCGTACGGCAGTTAAAGATGTCAGCAACATGATCGCTAACCGTGTTTCGTGTTTACTTTGTTCCTCGGTGGTCTCGTTCTCGTTTTCTCCTGTCATTGTGAGTTATTGCCACGTTCGCTAGCAAAAAGACAAGGCATGCCTAAGCTACCTAGTATTATGAGCGAATGCCATCTGTCCGTGAGCATAAAATCCAAATTTGCCTAGCGAGAATTGTCTTACACGAAAATGCATTCTCGATTTGCAGTGCGGGACATCGCAGTTTTGAAAGGTGTGACATACAGTTTAGGGATTTTGCGTTTCGCGTTGTCATGGTAACGGTTTCGCCGCTTGTACGCTTTTGACCGGAAGTCTCTTGGTTTGGCGGCGCACGTCATCAAAAGGAAATGGACACGGCACGTTGACGTCTCCGCTTGAATCGTGCGTGCTTGCGTACGCGGAAGCCGCTCCGTGGTGTCTGTGTGAGAGAGATTTCACCGAGCACCGGGGACGCAGGATTGTGTGAAACGGTCTCTTCGCCCATACCGCTTTGCCAGGGGGGTGAAGGCGGAGAGTAGGGGGGGGTCCGAGTGAGAAAGGGACAGGCAACAATGACTGAGGTAAAAAAGCGGGACAATATGGCTACGGACGGTGTTGTGGGGTCGGCGGAGCTGCCAACGGCCGCCACTGCGAACCACAGCCAGGACAACGGGGCCGGCGACGATCTCGTCAGCGCCGTGTCGCTTTACCGGCGGAGGCCCAGGCTGCTACACGGCACGGTCCTGCCGTTCCTGTCGCTCTTGTACCCGGGCTGGCTGTACGTGTGGCTCGGAGTGTACGGAGCCGCGGAGTACCCGGAGGCCGGCCTGCTCGCGCTCGCCGCCATCGGGATCGTGCACGTGCTCACGGCGCTCTCCGGCTATTGGTCCGTGCACGCACACTGCTGGCTCACCTGTACCAAGGTATGACTGAAATATTTAATTGGAGGGTGTTTGTTTGTCTGTCTGACTCGTTTGTACCAGAGCATGTACTGTCGGGATATCTTGGTTCCAACCTCGCGTGGATATTGCTCAAATTTAATTTATTATTATTATTATTATTATTATTAATGACATCAAGGGATGCAGGTTCGGTTCCCCGGTGGGGAATTGTCATTGCACCCCTTGAGCAAGGTACTTGACCTGAATTGCTTCAGTAAACATCCAGCTGTATAAATGGATTAACGTTATGTGCAAAGAAATATAACGTGTTTGCTAATTGCCTAAATGTAAATGTTAAAAATATTTTGTTTATAATTACATTCCTTACACAGCCTCACACAAAAGAGCATAGTAGCTAACGGCAGGAGAAAAAAAAAAACAATTCTGCAGAGGATTGGGGAGCAGGTGCAGGTGCAAGTCCAAAAGCAAAACTGCAGTTTATCATTATAACACTGAGTTGTCAGCAACAACCGTTAGATACGTTGAAATGAAACGACGCTGTACCGAGTTGTACACAATTTTTAATAAAACAGAA
>JAINUG010000370.1:7500-100000 GCA_029706075.1 Aldrovandia affinis | reverse complement strand
TTACAGCTGTCTAGATAGTTATGACTGAAAATAAAGCTGTTGTGACACAAACCGGGGTGCTTGGCAACAACATTTGTGATTATTTGTTTTACATCGCTGGGACAAAGCGTCCAGCAGCTCGGAGAGCGCAATACAAGACACGGATACCGTCTGCTTTCAGGGGTTCTTAAAATCCTCAATGCAAAGAGGAGAGTCTCGATTAAGGCATGCTTTAATAAATCAGACTTAATTAGCAAAATCTCCAGCCTGTTTTAGCGCGTTCGCCCCAGATATACGTATGCATGAACAGATTTAAACTACTCATCTGAAGGAAAGTCACAGAGGGACGTAACCCCGGCAAATGACATCCTAATAGCGTTTTGACTCATTGCGACCGTTTAGTTCATCCCACGTAGATGTTGCCACCTTGTAGCCACTGCTGTGAAGAAAAGCAGTCATAATCCTTTTGTAAATCTGGCCCTGAGTGCAGTCATTTTTCATTTTTACATTTTTAGGCATTTATCCAGAGCGACTCACACAGTTTACATTTCTTTACATACAATCCATTTATACAGCTGGGTATTTTACTGAAGCAATTCAGGTTAAGTACCTTGCTCAAGGGTACAACAGCAGTGCCCCCACCTGGGGATTTAACCTGCAACCTCTGAGTTACAAGCCCAGTTCCCTAACCATTACACTACACTGCCAGCCAGTCTGTCCTTGTCTGTGAGTCTGACCACTGCAGGTCTGACCTTCCCCCCCGCTGCTGTGACCATGTACAGTGGTGTTTGGCCCCACCCACCCCCCCCGCAGCTATGTGACAGTGTGCGCTGATTATTGTCTTCCCCCTCCCCACCAGGGCGCTCTCCCCAGGAGAACTTGGTTCCATGTGATGTGCTGTTGCTCAGGGGCCGTTGCATCGTGGACGAGGCCATGCTCACCGGAGAGTCCGTCCCGCAGATGAAGGTTGGGCTGTCGCATGCATTCTTTACACACGACTACACAACACTCCACACAATTTACACACCTACACAACACTCCACACAATTTACACACCTACACAACACTCCACACAATTTACACACCTACACAACACTCCACACAATTTACACACCTACACAACACTCCACACACACACCTACACAACACTCAACACAACACTCCACACAATCAACACAACTCGCACAACTACACTTCTCACATAACACTCTACAAAGCTCACACACACACAATGCAATGCTCAACACAGCTCTCACACTTCACAGAACCCTTCCTATATAGACCTCACAACTACAGAACACACATTATACAACTCCCACACTACACAACAACCCTTAAAGTACACACATGAATGCTTCAGAAAGGTTTCTGTTATATGTTGATCTGCCCCTTTCATGAGCTCAAGCAATTATATTTGGAGTTTATAGTTTGGAATTATATTTGGATATTTAAAAAATAAAAAAATAAATCAGATTTTTCCATTCTCCGAGGGCAGCGAACTCAGCTTCCGCTCAAATACTCTATCAGAAATACATTGTAATTTATCAAGTTCATGAACACCACCCTTTCGATATTTTGGCCAATCGGAGCATTAGAAAGAACAGTGCCGGCGTCTGTGTGTGTTTGTTTGTGTGTGTGTGTGTGTGTGTCTGTGTCTGTGTCTGTGTGTGTGTGTGTGTGTGTGTGTGTGTGTGTGTGTGTGTGTGCGTCTGTATGTCTGGTACGTCTGGTACGGCGAGGTCATTCCTGCTGCTGGGTTTCAATCTGCCCACATCTCTCCAACTCACCGTTGTCTCTCTGTCACTGTCCGTCTGCCTGTCCGCCCACCCAGGAGCCGGTGGAAGACCTGGACCCAGAGAGGGTTCTGGACCTGCAGACCGACTCCCGCCTTCACATCATCTCAGGGGGAACCAAAGTGGTCCAACACAGTCCCCCTCTCCGGGCCACTGCTGGCCTCAAACGTCAGTACAGTACCGCCATCTCTGCCTGTCTGTCTGGCTGTATCGCACTCTGAATCTGAGTACTCAGCACTGTCTGTCTGTCTGTCTGCTAGATATATATATATGCCATTTAGCAGATGCTTTTATCCAAAGCGACTTACAGTAGTGAATGCATACATTTTTCAGTATATGTGGCCCCAATGGGAATGGAACCCTAAGCATTGTCAGCGCCATGCTCTACCTGCTGAGCCACACAGAACCACAGATCACAGCACTATGGCAGTATGTCTGCTTGCTGGTTCCCTCTGAACTTGTCCTTCCTTGATCTCTCTCTCAAGTTTTCAGTTATTTCATTGGCTCATTGGACCAGTGTTGCCAAAGCATATACTATATGTAAAGTATAAAGTATGTAACTATGCTGCATTATGTAATAAACAAATAGGTAAACGTGAAAATGATTTTAATGTGTGTTTGAAAACTCTCTCCCTCCCTGCAGCTGTTGATAATGGCTGTGTGGCCTACGTGCTGAGAACCGGGTTCTACACCTCTCAGGTAAGGAGCCCCCCTGTCTCTCTCTCCCTCTCTCTCTCTCCCTCCTTCTTCCACCCTGCCCTCCTCCCTTTCTCTCTCTCTCTCTCTCCCCGTGACCTCTTCCTTCCTCTCTCGTGACGTGCTTGCCCTTTCCTCCTAGGGGAAGCTGCTGAGGACCATCCTGTTTGGAGTGAAGAGGGTGACGGCCAACAACCTGGAGACCTTCATCTTCATCCTCTTCCTCCTGGTGTTCGCCATCGCAGCGGCCGTGTACGTCTGGGTGGAGGGTGAGTGCGGCAGGGCTGAGATTACATTCCACAGTGTGTGTGGAAGCATCATTAATAATGTCGCATTTATTTCACTCCTAACTCCTAACTTCCCCCCCCTCCCTCCTGTCCCTCTCTCTCTCCCCCCCCTCCCTCCCGTCTCTCTCCTCCCCCCTCCCCTCTCTCTCCCCCCCTCCCTCCCTCTCTCTCTCTCTCACAGGAACGAGGGATCTGAGCAGGAACAGGTATAAGCTCTTTCTGGAGTGCACGCTCATCCTCACCTCTGTGGTCCCCCCCGAGCTGCCTATAGAGCTCTCCCTGGCCGTCAACACCTCCCTCATCGCCCTGGCCAAGCTCTGTGAGTGTGTGTGCCCGTCTAAAGACGCCATTACGACAAGCCATCACTCGACAACGGTCTCTCTGATCAGTCACGCGCTCCAAAAGGACCTGACGTTGTGATGAGATGTGGAGTTTCACAGACTCCCCCACTGGAGGTTATTTAGGGTACTCTGATTTTGCGTTTAGATTAGCCGAGCTGCTATTTTGGAAGGGCCTTTCATACTATCTCTGAGGTGGACAATCGCTCCTTTCAAGCCACGTTGGCATTTTCTACACTTCTCATATAAACCGGTAATAATGAAAAGTAGAATAGCCAGCTAGCTCTTTCAGTTAGCTAGGTAGCTAATCCATAGACTACCTTCTTCATACGTTTCTATTGTATTTTACTGACTTCCCACTTCTGAGTCTGAAAACGTGTGCCTAGCTGCATTACACTGATGGAGTGCTCTCTCTCTCTCTGTAGATGAGTGTGTGGTAGACTGAATTTCTCTCTTCTCTCTCTCCCTCTCTCCTCCCTCTCTCTCTCTCTCTCTCTCTCTCTCTCTCTCTCTCTCTCTCTCTCTCTCTCTCTCTCTCTCTCTCTCTCTCTCTCTCTCTCTCTCTCTCTCTCTCTCTCTCTCTCTCTCTCTCTCTCTCTCTCTCTCTCTCTCTCTCTCCTCTCTCCCTCTCTCTCTCTCTCTCTCTAGATGTGTTCTGCACGGAGCCTTTCCGGATCCCGTTTGCAGGGAAGGTGGAGGTGTGCTGCTTTGATAAGACTGGGACTCTGACCAGCGACAGCCTGGTGGTGCGGGGAGTGGCCGGACTGAGGTAGGCCTCGCCTGCAGATCCACTCCGATTGGTGGAGTTCATCATTGATTTGGGCTCTTATTGGTGGAGTTTGTCACCAACGCAGTCAGTCTGCAGGTCCTTATTTTGGTGAGAAATCGGTCATTGACAAAGGGGGATCTGATGTGTGTGTGTGTGTGTGTGTGTGTGTGTGTGTATATATATGATGTATGTGTGTGTTGTGTATATATCTGATGTCTGTGTCTGTGTCTGTCTGTGTCTCTCTCTCTCTGATGTGACTCTGTGGGTCCTGCTGCAGGGATGGGAAGGAGGTGACTCCGGTCTCAGAGATTCCGGTGGAGACGCACCGGGTCGTGGCCACCTGTCACTCACTGGTTACCCTGGACGACGGACTGCTGGTGGGCGACCCTCTGGAGAAGGCCATGCTCACTGCCGCCGACTGGACCCTCACTAAAGGTACTGACCCTCACTAAAGGTACTGACCCTCACTAAAGGTACTGACCCACACTGACCCTCACTAAAGGCACTGACCCTCACTAAAGGTACTGACCCACACTGACCCTCACTAAAGGTACTGACCCACACTAAAGGTACTGACCCTCACTAAAGGTACTGACCCACACTGACCCTCACTAAAGGACTGACCCACACTGGCCCTCACTAAAGGTACTGACCCACACTAAAGGTACTGACCCTCACTAAAGGCACTGACCCTCACTAAAGGTACTGACCCACACTAAAGGTACTGACCCTCACTAAAGGTACTGACCCTCACTAAAAGTACTGACCCTCACTGAAGGCACTGACCCATACTGACCCTCACTAAAGGCACTGACCCTCATTAAAGACCCTCACTAAAGGTACTGACCCTCACTGAAGGCACCCACACTGACCCATAAAGGCACTGACCCTCACTAAAGGCACTGACCCACACTAAAGGACTGACCCTCACTAAAGGACTGACCCACACTGACCCTCACTAAAGGCACTGACCCTCACTAAAGGACTGACCCTCACTAAAGGTACTGACCCACACTGACCCTCACTAAAGGCACTGACCCTCACTATAGGTGCCAGCCCACACTGTTTATTGATTGGTACATTGATCTGTGCGCTTTAGACGAGAATGTGTTTGTTGACGGTGTATTGATCTCTGCTTTAGATGAGAAGGTGTTCCCTCGCGCCATCAAGACTCCGGGGTTGAAGATCCACCAGCGGTTCCACTTTGCCAGTGCTCTGAAGAGGATGTCAGTGCTGGCGTCGTACGAGCGGCTGGGCTCCACCGAGCTCTGCTACATCTCCACTGTGAAGGGCGCACCAGAGACACTGAGGGGCATGGTAACTACACATATCCCACACACTTCATTATCACTCACACATAACCCACACGCTTCTTTATCACTGTTATTATCCTACACATAACCCACACACTTCATTATCACTCACACATAACCCACACACTTCATTATCACTCACACATAACCCACATTATCACTGTTATTATCACTCACATAACCCACACGCTTCATTATCACTGTTATTATCACACACATAACCCACACGCTTCATTATCACTCACACATAACCCACACGCTTCATTATCACTGTTATTATCACACACATAACCCACACGCTTCATTATCACTGTTATTATCACACACATAACCCACACGCTCCATTATCACACACACATAACCCACACGATTCATTATCACACACACACATAACCCACACGCTTCATTATCTCACACACATAACCCACACACTTCATTATCTCACACACATAACTCACACACTTCATTATCACTGTTATTGTCCTACACACAACCCACACGCTTCTTCATTACTCTTATAATGACTCATTAGTGCTGTTATCCTGTGCATATTGCATGTGTGTGTTTTCATGTGTGTTGCAGTTCTCAGAGTGTCCGGACACTTATGATGAGGTGCACAAAGAGATGTCTCGTGAGGGGGCCAGGGTGCTGGCATTGGGCTACAAGGAAGTGGGACACCTCACCCACCAACAGGTACTCTACTCCTAAAGTACTCTCACTCGCTACTCTCCCCTGTCCCGCTTACACATGCTCCACTTATTTACGTACATCAAATAGACATTGTAGATATTGTAGCTCTTATCCAGAGCTACAGACACAGTTTACATTTCTTTTACATGCAAACCATTTATACCAGCTGGATATTTTACTGAAGCAATCCAGGTTAAGTACCTTGCTCAAGGGTACAACGGCAGTGCCTCGCCCGAGAATCGAACCTGCAACCTTTGCGTTACAAGCCCAGCTCCCTAACCATTATACTGCACTACTCCTCTAATACTGCCTCGCCACTCCACCCTGACCCACCGACTGGCGGTATACACTCGCTCACTGCTCAGGCACTGCTCTCGCCTCACCAGGAGGAGGCACTGTGTTCCTATAACACCGACACGCTCCCCGTTTGCAGCTCTCTCCGTATAATACAATCACACTCGTGATAAATGACACCGTTCTCCCACATCGCTCACTCCTGACCCCAGGCCTGTGGCGTTACTCCTGGTGTGTGTGTGTGTGCAGTGTGTGTGTGTGTGTGTGTGCTGAAAAATGTATGCACTCACTACTGTAAGTCGCTTTGGATAAAAGTGTCTGTCTGTCTGTCTGTATTATTACTATAGAAATGAGGTGCACGTGCGTGTTGTGACAGGTTCCTTCTCTCCTCTCTTGCTGTGTGGCGATGCAGGTGCGCGAGGTGACCCGCGGGGCTCTGGAGTGCGGCCTGCAGTTCGCTGGGTTCATGGTCGTCTCCTGCCCCTTGAAGAGCGACAGCAAGGCGGTCATCCGGGAGATACAGGAGGCCTCGCACCACGTGAGTGCCCCCGCAGGCCGCACACTCACAACACGTACGCTGCACGTGGACGATGCACCCGCCGTACGCGCATTACACACTCGCATGCTACTTGTGCCATGCACATACACGCACTATGTGCACATGGATATGTAAAGTCACCCTATTTTTTTTTTTTAATTTTTTTAAAGATTTTGTTTCTGATTTTCTCCCATTTTCTCCCAATTTGGTAGCCAATTACACCTGCTATTTTATGTCAATCCCCCCCTAGTAATGTGAGTCCGCTGCCATAGTCCTGCGACTGGTAATGACGAAGGCGAAGCATCGTCTCCTCCGAGACGGCACTCACCAGGCCGTCGACTGTAACCCGGTACTACAGGGCCACTCTTATGCGCAGCGAACGTCATGTCGGCTTCCCTCCCCCTCCCTGGGGCGGACAGCCAATCACCGCCCCTGGTGGCACTCACGGCCAGACCCGACTCTGGCGAGACGGGGAATTGAACCCCGGTCTCCGTGGCCAGCGTTGGACGTTGTAACCACTGGACCACGCGGGAGGCCCCAAGTCACCCTATTCTTTACGCTGGTCCTACACGTGTCCTCAGAATGTTTTACAAGCAGCACTGTTGTCCTCGGACGTTGAGGTATTGAGCGTGTCTCTCCCTCCCTCTCAGGTGGTGATGATCACAGGAGACAATCCCCTCACTGCGTGCCACGTGGCCAGAGAGCTGCACTTCATCCAGAAGGAGCATACCCTCGTACTTCAGCCCGGACACACGCAGGGTAAGAGTGTGTGTGTCTGTCTGTACGCCTGTGGGTCTGTGTCTGTGTGCGTCTCTGTGTGTGCGTGTCTGTATGCCTGTGGGTCTGTGGGTCTGTGTCTGTGTGTACAGTATTGTGTGTTTCAGTGTCATCACAGTTGTAAGCCTGTGTGTTACAATGTGTTGCGTGTTGCGTTGTGTTAGTGTGAAGTGCGCTTTGAGGTGTGTTATTACAGTGATACAGTGTGAGGTGCGCTTTGAGGTGTGTTATTACAGTGTGAAGTGCGCTTTGAGGTGTGTTATTAGTGTGTTACAGTGTGAAGTGCGCTTTGCGCTGTTTACAGTGTGAGTGTATGTTATTACAGTGATGCTGTGAGTGTGTTATTAGTGTGTTACAGTGTGAAGTGCGCTTTGAGGTGTGTTATTACAGTGATACAGTGTGTGCGCTGTGAGGTGTGTCATTATCAGTGTGTTACCGCGTGCGTCGTTGTGTTGCAGGTGAATGGGGCTGGGAGTCGATAGACGGCAGCGTGCACGTGCCGCTGCCCCCGCCGAGCGTCTCCGGCCTGATCAGTCAGTACGACCTGTGCGTGACGGGGGAGGGGCTGGCCAGGCTGACCCTTGACACCCGGCTGCTCCATGCGCTGCTGCCCCACGTGCAGGTCTTCGCCAGGGTCAGCCCCAAACAGAAGGTCAGTCACGCGTTAAAAGTAACGTCAGAATGGGGCGGCGGATGGCGTAGCGGTCTAACGCACCGTTGTTAGGTTCACAAATTCAAAAGACCTTCAAAGAGGATAGAGAACACTTGCACCAAATGAGAAAACAGAACATTCAACCAAATTTCAAGCAGAGTTTATTTAACCAAATGCATTTGGGGTTCACTGCCTCCCTGTCAGGCAATGAACAACTCATTTCCGGCTGATTTCTCTCTTATACACAATACTTCCATGTCAGATGCATTAGCCTCGCCCATATAACAGTCACAAGACAGTTATTTTCCCCATCTCTGAGAGAACCTCGTAATCTTTTTTGGCAGGCCCACTCTGACCCTGAGACTGTGGCGGTTTAGCTAGCTCACTGCAAACAGATTTAGTCAAAACATGTGAAGTTATTCAGAAACACTTTTAAACACAGAATTTCTCTATCACCGTATTTTGGCTGGTCCTATACGGTGTACGCTGCCTGTAAGGGATGCGGTTCGAAACCCGTGTCTCTACCAGACCGACCCTGGTCGTCAGCCCTGATCGGGGGCGGCGTTTGGCTGACTGTTCCAGGGGGAGGGTGAGCCGGCTCGAATCCGCCGTGAAGTGCGTAAGGGGTCTCCAGAACGTGGGTGGGCAAATTCCATCTAAAAGGAAGTGGAGTTCGCTGCCCTCTGAGAATTAGCTTGCCTTGTAGAGACGAGCGGCTGACCCGTGTGGGGAGGGTAAATAAATAAATAAATAGAGTGTGTAATTGGCTACTAAATTGGATGAAAAACAGGAAAAAATCTGAAACCAATTTCAATAAAACAATAAAGAAAAGTTACATCCACATACAGTGATGCACACTGACTTCATATAGTTTTCATAGTGCCTTCGGGGTGATTTCTAATATTTATGGATATAGCAGTGGAAGACCACGTTGTCAATTACTGATAGATATGTTTGTTTGAAAGTGTCCTATTCGTAGATGTGATTCTTGCATGCAACCTCAGTCTCAAAGGGCTGACCGTGATTTGTAGAGTTCGCACATTTGAGAGACTTGTTTTGTCAAAGTGACTTCGGTGTGAAGAAAGCAGGACGGACTGCTCCTCTGTTTTTGTGTCGGAGTATGTTTTTGTCCCCTTGCTTTCTTTTTATTTATACTTTTACCTACATTTTTGACTTTCATTCAAATATTTTAATCATGTTTGAAAAATGTTTAAGCTGTCCCTGTAGGGAGGGGGAGGTGCAGGGAAGGAGGTGCAGGGGGAGAGTGTTTGTGCTGTGATTGTATGTCGGTGGCATAGTAGAACATGTTGTGATTGTGTGGTGTATTGCAACACTGCTCTCAACCTTGTCGTGTGGACGGGAGCTGAGTGTTGAACAGTGCGGCGGTTGTGTAGTGATTGTTATGGGAGTGTGCTCTAGAGTTGTGTAATTATTGTGTTGTGTGTTGTGTTGTGTTGTGTTACAGGAGTTTGTGATCACCAGTCTGAAGGGTCTAGGTTATGTAACGCTAATGTGCGGTGATGGGACCAATGATGTCGGGGCGCTCAAACACGCCCACATTGGTGAGTTCATCTAATATCAACTATGACATCATCGACAGATGGGCGTGACATCATCGGCATCTCGTTAGCGGCCGTGGCCTAAGTTGATAGCAAACCTAAAGCCTGTCCTTTAGCATGATTCTGCCCTGTAGCAATGAGGTGCCCTTTTTTATATACATATATATTTTTTTATTATATTCTGATTTTCTCCCATTTTAGTAGCCAATTATACCCTCTATTTTTCATGTAAATCCCCCCCTCGTATTGGGAGTTTGCTGCCGTAGCCCTGTGGCCTGCAGTGACAAAGGCGAAGTATCGTCTCCTGTCGGCTTCCCTCCCCCCTACCTGGGGCAGACAGCCAATCGCCGCCCCCTGGTGGCACTCCTGGCTAGAGCCGGCTCTGGCGCGGCCGGTGGAATTGAACCCCAGTCGCAGTGGCAAGCGTCGAACGTTGTAACCACTAGACCACCCGGGAGGCATGCCCTTTTAGCATTGTAAACATTTATTTACACGCACTTACCTGGTGCGGTCTGCTAACTCAGGACAACGCAAGCTTCTTCATATAAAAACTGTCTGAATGCAAGCTGGTGCTGTGAATGTTGCGGAAAGGAACCGTGAATAACTCCTGCCCTTTCCCTCTGCTAGGCGTGGCCCTGCTGGCCAACGCCCCTGAGCGCATGCCGGAGAGGAAGAGGAGGGCGCGGGAAAGGGAGCTGCTCACGGCGGAGAGCAGGCCCCTCCCCCCTGTGTCAGGGTCAGGGGTCAAGCTGAGCTCCCGAGCCGCCAGACAGAGGATGATGGCCCAGCGGGAGGAGCAGCTCGCCGCGCAGAAGGTGGGCAGGGCGGGGCGGGCTGCAGAATGTGCTCTTGCTTTAGGAGAGAATTGGATCGGTCTGTTGTGTTGTAGGGGCAGGTCAGTCAGGTGTGTAACAGTGTGCTGTGTTGTAGGAGAGGATCAGTCAGGTGTGTAACAGTGTGTTGTGTTGAGGGTCAGTCAGGTGTGTAACAGGAGAGGATCAGTCAGGTGTGTAACAGTGTGTTGTGTTGTAGGAGAGGATCAGTCAGGTGTGTAACACTGTGTTGTGTTATAGGAGAGGATCAGTCAGGTGTGTAACAGGGTGTTGTGTTGTAAGGTCAGTCAGGTGTGTAACAGTGTATTGTGTTGTAGGAGAGGCTCAGTCAGGTGTGTAACACTGTGTTGTGTTATAGGAGAGGATCAGTCAGGTGTGTAACAGGGTGTTGTGTTGTAGGAGAGGGTCAGTCAGGTGTGTAACAGGAGAAGATCAGTCAGGTGTGTAACAGTGTGTTGTGTTGTAGGAGAGGATCAGTCAGGTGTGTAACACTGTGTTGTGTTATAGGAGAGGATCAGTCATGTGTGTAACAGGGTGTTGTGTTGTAAGGTCAGTCAGGTGTGTAACAGTGTATTGTGTTGTAGGAGAGGCTCAGTCAGGTGTGTAACACTGTGTTGTGTTATAGGAGAGGATCAGTCAGGTGTGTAACAGGGTGTGTTGTGTTGTCAGGTGTGTAACAGGAGAGGATCAGTCAGGTGTGTAACAGTGTGTTGTGTTGTAGGAGAGGATCAGTCAGGTGTTGCGGGAGCTGGAGGAAGATCAGATCCAGGTGGTGAAACTGGGAGACGCTTCAATCGCTGCCCCCTTCACCTCAAAACTGTCCTCCATACAGTGCAGTGAGTAACACACACCACCTATACACTCTCTCTCTCTCTCTCACACTCTCACACACACACACACACACACACACACACACACACACGCTTAGTGCAAAGGCTGTGCTAACCTGTGCCCCCTGATCTGGTTTGTTGAATCATTTTACTGGGGTAAAATCACAATACACATGTGCAAGTGGGGAAATATCCAACCGTCCTTTACAGTTATTTTAAATGAGCTTGGACAATATGTGTAATGTTGGAAACTAGTGGACCCCAATATTTCCAGAAAAATGTATCTATCGATAAGTCAGCATCACCCTCCTAAGCCTCTGTCTTTTTTACATTTGTCTTAAGCCCATGGTGATTTATTCTTTATATGCCATTTAGCGGACGATTTTATCCAAAGCGACTTACAGTAGTGAATGCATAAATTTTCCAGTATATGTGGTCCTAATGGGAATCGAACCCACAACCTAAGCGTTGCCAACGCCGTGCTCTACGTACTGAGCCACACAGAACCAAATGTTGTCTCCCATGTGGATATTACCTCCTGTTTTGATATGTATATTTGTAGCTTGTCCAATAAACAATGGTTCTGTGTGGCTCAGTAGGCAGAGCACGGCGCTGACAGCGCTTAGGTTGTGGGTTCGATTCCCATTAGGACCACATATACTGGAAAATTTATGCATGGATAAAGGTGTCTGCTAAATGGCATATGTTATGTTATGTTACTGGGAGTCGCTTTGTATAAAAGTGTCCGCTAAACGGCGTGTGCATACGAACGAAATGAAACGAACCCCCGTCTCCCCTCCCTCCCGCCCGCAGTCTGCCATGTGATTAAGCAGGGCCGCTGCACGCTGGTCACCACTCTACAGATGTTTAAGATCCTGGCCCTGAACGCCCTGGTTCTGGCCTACAGCCAGTCCGTGCTCTACCTGGAGGGGGTCAAGTTCAGCGACTTCCAGGCCACACTGCAGGGCCTGCTGCTGGCTGGCTGCTTCCTGTTCATCTCCAGGTCAAAGGTGAGGGGTCGGGGGGGGATTTGACCTTCAGGGGGGCTCAGCCCCCAATGAGAATGTGACATGTACACATGCAAAGCACAGGCCTACATCTTTAATTCATTTACCATTACATTGCCCCAAAACAAAAACGCCACAATGGTGGTCGCTCTCAAAATTGAAATTCCACTCTCTATCTGTGGTATTTTTTTAAATAGATATGAAGGAAAAATGTTTTTTTTTTAGAAAAATGTTTTCAGGGGGCTGAGATTAAAGACTAAAATCTAAAAGGCTTTAGGGTCTAAAATCGCCACTGCTGTAGGCTATGGGCCTGAGTGCCAGCTGGGCCATTGCTGTTATGCCCTGTGCTGTTAGGCCCCGTGTCTGTTGTACCCTTAAAGGTAAAGTCGCAAGAAAAGGTAAATGTCTTTTTTGGACATACCCTGTGCCGGCCAGAAGAGGATGGGCTCCCCCCCTTTTAGTCTGGTTCCTTTTTCCTCCCAAGGTTTCTCCTACCAAGGGAGTTTTTCCTCACCACTGTTGCCTTTAGGCTTGCTTTTGGGGGGGTCTAGGCCTGGGTTCCCCCTCTGTTAAGCGTTTTGTGACAATTCTATTGTGAAAAGCGCTATACAAATAAATTTGATTTGATTTATATTCCTTAACTGCCGTTTAATTCAAAACGTACAGTTCAAAATGTACATGTATTTTTCAGTTTTAACTCTCATACCAATATCAACCCAAATACCAACAATGCACTGCGACCTGCAAACCGATACATGCTCCTGTTCATCTCCGTAGCTAGCTAGCAGTAGCCACATGAAGTCCTGCCAATGAGCGTCGCTTAGTGACAGGGAAACAGTGTTTAGTTTGCGAGGGAAAAGTGAGACGTTCCATCAAATAGCTGATCCAGGATCAGGTTTCCCCGTAGCCATGTAGCCAGTAAAAGGTAATACTGTAAAAGGTCACACTGATCCTAGGATCTGCACCTAGACACAACTATCACCAAAATCACAGTCAAAGTCAGTCAAAGTAACGCAGGAGACACTAGACGCGTACCGTAACGAGTGGTAAAAACACTAGCCGTGGATCACTGCTTCGTACGACTGACACTTTTACTAAAGTCTGCAAAAAAGATTCCAGTGTGTCCTATGGTGTGGACGCCATGCAAAAAACATCATGCAATGAATTGTAAAACTATGAAAAGGACAGGCGCTGTAGTAGCTCATTCTCAGGAAAACCTGCCTGGCTGATCCTGGATCAGCTTATTCCTGTTTCACATAACGGTCGGTCGAGGGTTGGGGTTTGTTGAATCTGCTCCTGGGTCAGCTGTTTGTTTAAGCTCTGTGTGCTCCTCCCATTCCCGTCCCAGCCTCTGAAGACCCTGTCTCGAGAGCGCCCTCTACCCAACATCTTCAACCTCTACACTGTGCTCACTGTGCTACTGCAGTTTGCTGTTCACTTCTGCAGCCTGGTATACCTGTACAAGGGAGCACAGACCAGGAGCCCACCAAGGTATACACACTCTCTCTCTCTCTCTCTCACTCACTCTCACTCACTCACTCACTCACTCACTCACACACACACACACACACTCTCTCAAATCACATACACACTCAAATCAATGCACACACTCTCAAATCACATACACTCAAATCACATACACACTCAAATCACATACACACTCAAATCACATACACACTCAAATCACATGCTCACTCTCTCTCTCTCACACACACACACACACACTCACTCACACTCTCAAATCACATACACACTCAAATCAATGCACACACACTCAAATCACATACACACTCAAATCAATGCGCACACTCTCAAATCACATACACACTCAAATCACATGCACACACACACACACTCACACTCTCAAATCACATACACACTCAAATCACATGCACACACACTCACATCACACGTACACACGCACATCACACACTCTCAAATCACATACACTCTCACATCACACACACACACACACACATTACAGGAGTGAAGTACACTCATGTTCCATTCACCCCACAGGCCGGAGAGGTTTGTGGACCTCTACAAGGAGTTTGAGCCCAGCCTGATAAACAGTACTGTGTACATCATGTCTATGGCCATGCAGATGGCCACCTTTGCCATCAACTACAAGGTACTGACGCTTGTTACCCTATTACACAAGGCACTGACGCTTGCTACACTATTACACAAGATAGTGACGCTTGCTACACTATTATACAAGGTACTGACGCTTGCTACACTATTAATGACGCTTGTTACACTATTACACAAGGTACTGACGCTTGCTACACTATTACACAAGGTACTGACGCTTGCTACACTATTACACAAGGTACTGATGCTTGTTACACTATTAATGACGCTACTGATGCTATTACACAAGGTACTGACGCTTGTTACACTATTACACAAGGTACTGACGCTTGCTACACTATTACACAAGGTACTGATGCTTGTTACACTATTAATGACGCTTGCTACACTATTACACAAGGTACTGACGCTTGTTACACTATTAATGACGCTTGTTACACTATTACACAAGGTACTGATGCTTGTTACACTACTACACAAGGTACTGACGCTCCGATTTATTTACTTGTTTTCTGCCTCCCCCTTTCTTCCTCTCTCAGGGCCATCCCTTCATGGAGTCTCTGAGTGAGAACAGGCCTTTGCTGTGGAGCATAGGTCTGTCAGGTCTGGCCATCGTGGGGCTGCTCTCCGGTTCCTCGCCCGAATTTAACGAGCAGTTTGCTCTTGTCGACATTCCGATGGAGGTGGGCATCTGTGTCACCCGGCTCCGATTGTCCCGAGGGTCGTCATGGGAATGCTCTTAACGTCCTTTCCTCCCTCTCCCGTCTTTCTCCCTCGCAGTTCAAGCTGGTGATCGCCCAGGTCTTGGTGGTGGACTTTGTCTCCGCTCTGCTGGTGGATCGGGTACTGCAGTTCCTGCTGGGAAAAGGAACCCTGAGGCTGCCTTCCTGAGTCGTCATGCCAACTGCTGCTCTGGGCAACCGCTGCCCTTAGCGATGAGACTGTGGAGAGGGGAGATTTGGGGTGGGGTGGGGGACAGGGTGGCCAACGCGACGCACGAGAGAAGACGTGTCTGACAACAGTACTGCACACACCTCAGTGTTCACATCACCCCAGTTACCTTCATCGTCCCTCCCATCTTCCCGCCTTCTCTTCCTCCTGTCCTCTCTCCTTCGCTTCACCTTCCAACCCTCCTTCCCCCCTCTCGTGCTGGCTCTCCTCCTCTCCAACAGCAAGCCAAGAAGACAGCAGTATTGTGGGGAGTGTGTGTGCACGCATGAGCGTGCGCGTGTGTGTGTGTGTGTGCGTGCGCGTGGGGGGAACGCGTGACCCGCACACAGGAGAGGCCCGTAACCCAGGAGACAGATAAGTGTTTCTTTTGTTTCCTTCTCTTCATTTTGTAAAAACACAGAACTCTGATGGACATAAAAAAAGACCAAAAACACTCGACACAGTCCCGTCTCCTGTATGTGTGAGTGCGTGTGTGTGTATACCCGTGTGTGTGAGTGTGTGTGTGTGTATACCCGTGTGTGTGTGTGTGTATACCCGTGTGTGTATCCGTGTGTGTGTGTGTGTGTGTGTGTGTGTGCATACCCGTGTGTGTGAGTGTGTGTGTGTGTGCGTGTGTGTGTAAGAAAGATTGGAGCCTCAGATCACCCCACTTAACGGGTGGCACAGAACCACACGGGGGGACATTCAAAATGTAATACATTTGAAAAGATGTGATTGACAACCTAATAACCTATCAAGAGCCAGATGAAGTAGGGTGGCCAACCAAATTTCTGTGGGGGCAGGTCCCCCCCCAGGCTCCTCCTTGGACACGCCCCTGGGCACAAATCATTTTTTCCATACATTCCAGGCTGAGGTAGTTGGCAGCAATGGAACAACAAAACACACACACACAGAAGAGAAGAGAATACACACAGAGAAGCAGAGTGCCACATGGGAACAGTTTTTACCAACAGTTGATCGAATATATTTATTTTCTATCAGAATGTAATATTTCTTTTTTTTTTATTAACCCAGTACTTTAAAAAGCTTTTATTTTGTGTGGATCAGTAAAGCGTTAACAGTGACAATGAAATTCAAGAAAAGCGCGACAAAAGGTTTTGTCTTTATTTTTGCATTCTAAAAACAAAACGTAAAACATTCAGATATAATAAGCGATGTATACAAGTTTGTTTATTGAGCAGAGGTGCACCACAGTATCCCATAAGGCACTACAGAATCTAACACACACACCTATATACAAACGAGGCAGACGCTTGCCTCTGGCTTTGGTCCAGAATTTTTCAAAATGTTAAATAAAAGGTCATGCCAACAAATAATGAAGTAAAAAATATTAAAAGTCCTTTTACAGTCTGCAAGGGGACGGGCTTCGGAGCGGTGAGCGGTGGATGTCGGCGCATCGCGGAGCCGCAGTGGCGTCTGCGGTGACTTAAGGCACGTGGGACGTAGGGAGTGTGGTCATGCGGGAGGTAGTGAGTGGGGCGCTCTGAGCCTTCAGTACTTGTTGGGGAAGAGCAGCGTCCGTGTCTGGGTTCGACTGGCGGCCGATTCCTCCACGGTGAAGGGGTAGTTGTACTGCGGAAACAGCGCACAGCAAGAACGGCATTGAAATGAACCGCGCGTCGGCACCTCAAGCGCTGATAACGACATAACTACGGTTTCCCCTTCCCTCAAGAGGCTTTGCCTTTTGCCAGGCCGCCATTGTAAATAAGAATTTGTTCTTAATGGCTTGCCTGGTTAAATAAAAAATAAAAATAACACACGGCGACGCAGTCTCGCGCAAGCGCACTCACCTCGTTCTCGATGTCCTGCACGGACTTGATGCGGATGTTGTTCAGGTTGTTCGAGGGGACCTGAAAAGGGCAGAATTCGCTGCTTTAGCGGTTCACGGTGTGCAAAGCCCTAAAACAGGCCACCGGCGCAGGAGAGAGCGGCTGCCCCTCGCCGTGCCTCGCTAACAGTGAAACGGCCGTTTTAGATCGGCTGCCACGCACGACGGCGCGTGGAGACACCTACCGCTCGGCTGGGCGGGACCTCGAATCGGGGGTGCAGTGTGAAGGGCACCCCGTCCATGGCTGAGGAGAGAGGGACGAGTCACGTGAAGAGTCCGAGCTGTGTGTGTCTGTGTGTGTGTGTGTGTGTGTGCGTGCGTGTGTGTGTGTGTAAAGGGAGAGTACCTGAAACGCCGTAGATGTTGCTGCTGTCATAGACGCTCTCACCGGGGTCTTTGATCTCAAGGTTACTACGGCGACGGCTGAGCTTCCCTACCGGGGCGTTACTATAGAAACGGAGAAAGGGAGGGCAAAGTGAGTTAATGTGAGCGTGGAGGGAGCAGGTGAAGGTGCAGTGTTCGGGGGGGGCTTGGCCTTGCCTTGGCCGGAGAGGCAGCGGGGGGCTGATTGGTCCAGGGAGAGCTTGCGCAGATCCAGACTGACACTGCGGGGTTTGGCCTGGGGCACGGGACTGGAGAAGTGGCCCTTCTTACACCAGAGAACATAACCGTGTATATCCCTGCCAGAGAGAGAAGAGAGAGAGAGAGAGAGAGGCATAATCACACAACTAACATCAATGAGCAATAAAGTCAACAAATCTTTCAGCCAGGTGTGTGTGTGCCTTGTGTGTGTGTGTGTGTATATACATATAGCAGTGTGCAAGTATGTAAGAGGGCAGGTGTATATAGTGTGTGTGTGTGCATCCATGTGCTTGCAAGTGTGTCTGTGTGTGTGTATATATATCAGGGTGTGCAAGCATGTAAGAGGGCAGGTATATATAGTGTGCATGCGTGCATGTGCGTGTCTCCGTGTGTGCATGTGTGCATGCGTCTCTGTGTGAGAAGGCGACTGACCCCAGACAGGTGTAGTGCTGCAGGGCCACTTTGTTCTTGGCGGTCAGTTTGATGTCCAGCACCGCCGTGTCGACACTGCCCAGGGGGACTATGCGCACACACACACGCTTTTTCTTCCACACAGAGGCCTCTGGACGGATGGACACACACACACACAGGGACAGACGTGTCAAACACAAGGATATTCGTTTCTCAGATCTGTATGCTTTCTACAGTGAAATTGAGGATTTAAGTTACTGTACCACGTCCAAATATTTGAATCATTTGTCAAAGTTTAAAAAAAAAAAAAAAAAAAAAAAAGTGATTCATTAGCTCTCAAAAATCTAAATCGATTACCAGTTCACTTGCATGCGTAATGTTCAGGGTTTGAAAACAAGCCACTGGTGAGGAGTCATCTTTCCAAGCAGGCAGGGTTTGAAAAAGGGGCCAGATTTGACTGGAATAATCACTTAAGGCACTCCAATATACACTTCCCCCTCAATAAATTACGGTCAATCAAAAATTAGAAGCTGCCTGATCATTGGCCAACCTCTGCTCCAGTGTGTAGCAGTGGTGCTGTGATTAGTGCGCTACTCACTGGAATCCAGGTACTCAGGTATGAAGCAGTACCCATGAGGGATTGGCTCCTTATCTGAGATCACTTGGATATCGGACACCACCATTCCTCCTGCAGTGTTCTGGGGGATGATGGACGGACAGAGAGACAGACAGACAGACAGACAGAGAGAGAGAGAGAGAGAGATCAGTCAGAGCCTCAGGTTCCCTCCTGTATCCATTAGGGGTGTGAATGTTTAAACGTTAAAACGTTGAAATTAAATTTGGATCCTTAACGACAAGAACAACCTGAACTGAAAAAAACCCCTATCTTTGTTGCACAGGAAAAAACTAAAAGTAAACCAATACCTACTGCAACAATACTGTAGGAGGAGATCTGAACCTTTCACCTTTTTTACCACGGTCATAAAACACTCCTGTGACGCCTTCTAGGGAAGTGACTGCTTTAAAGCGGAACCACAACACTTTAGGAAGTTCATGAGATTTTTTTAGAAGAAGAAAAAAACATGTATACAAAACAATGAGTAGTTACATTTGTTTAAAATTGTGTGAAATGGAAAACCGATTTAAAAATGGCCAATTAAACACTAAGAAAATCGGCAATTTGTCACATCCCTAGTATCCATCGTTTACAAGACGCATAGACAGAAGACATAATAGGTAGAAATGAGGAGCAGAGCCAGAACTTGTGGGTATGTGTGTTTGTGTGTACATGGTCGCCATGTGCATTATGTGACTCACCGTGCTGTAGCAGAGGTAGTAGCCAGACTTCATCCCGAAGCCGCGCACGAAGTTGGCCGTTGCCCCGTCCAGAGTCAAGTTAATCTGCCATCAGATCGGGGGAAATGCACATTATCATCATGGCGACCACTTTCCCTGCAGCTGTCAGTTTCAGGTAACAGGAGCGGGGGGTAAAACTCCTGCGTGCTGGCTTACCAGGGTGAAGTCCTTGGGGCAGGTGCTGCTGTTGGAGGCCCAACCCACTGCTGACAGGGGCAGAGGCGAGGCGCTGTTGGGCTCGTAGAGGGACATCTGTGGCGGGAGTTTTAGAGTAACGTCACTGGTCAACATGATTTTTCTTGCATGGGGTTTTTCAACGGATTCTAGTTAACTTTTGGGTGCTGAATCCAAATCTGGCATTAGTTTTTGCCTATCACATCGGGTTTTTGAACTATGAAAAATCATTATTTTTGAAAAAGAGCAATTTTGCACTCGAAGTTGAAAAACACTGTTGCATTAGAAGATCGATAGATGCAAAAATGTTTACAATGAAAGGTACCTACTTCAATTACAATATTTAATTGTAAAACTTAGATTAGGTAGAGTCTTCACAGCTGCAAATCACAAAAAAACATAAACTTATGTAAAACATATAAAACATTTTTAAAATTATTTTAAGGCCCTAAATGAAGTAGTTTTGGTGAGAATAATCAAGCTTTTGCTGTTTTATCCCCACCAAGATTGCCAGACTGGATGGTCAACTTTTGTAAAATCCATGAATATGGAGCATAGATAGCACAAAAGTTCAGATTTGGATTCAGCAGCCCAAAATTAGCCAAAACCAGTTTCCAAAGTCCATGCAAGAAATTTTTTTTTTCAGAGATCAAGAACGCAGGATAATTCCAGCAGTCGCGTTTATTTATATATACCCCATTGATTTATTTATTTAATTAATATACCTAATTTCTGCCAATTTTGAATGGATCTGTTCATGAAAGACTACAGAAAGACGAACAAGTCATCCCAAGGACAGCCGATGTCACAAACCCAGCGTTTCCGCTAACATAGATTTTAAATCAGTCTAACTGGCGGACAAGGTTAAAAATTAGGCTATCAGTCATCATCATATTTTAGTCGAAGTTGTGCCCTTATAGTAGTTTACCAAGAATGACATGGTTTCTATTTTAAAGGCGATATTTATTTGTATTAATTCGGCACCCATGCGCCTATCAACTCCTATTCAGTTTCAATTTATCGAGCTGAAAATGTTGCATTTCGCCTAAAAGTTTCTCCTCAACATTCCATCTCTTTAACACAGGGGCTTCACTTCTGCAAGTTCATTCCACATACGAAGTCTCAAGCAAGCATCGCCATTGGTCACGATTCGTTTTCTTGTCCGTCAAAATCACATCACTTTTATTGAACTCTACCAAAGCATCTACAATTCGGTAAACTAGGCTATGGGCAGGTAGCTGCCTAGCTGTTCTCTGTGCTCCGAGTTTTTAATTGATTGAAAACATAGAAAACATTGGTGCGGGTGGGAGTGGTCAGAAAATGTTGCGGGTTGCGGGTGCGGGCGGGATTGCGCGTGGCTCTAACCCGATTCACCCCCGTCGTTCTTAATAATTATAAAAATGAGTCCGTCTTCCCAAAGGCGAGCCCCGTTAACCCAAGCTGTCAGCTTCTAAATAAGGCTGATATTGCATCGGCAGGATGGGGTATTCTGACTAGGGCACGCTGAACAAGTGTTAAGCGCATTTGACAAGTCCTGTCCATGCAAGCCCGTAATGGACGTTTCCAGTTGTTTTTTCAATTACAATTACTCGTTCCTGACAGCAATTATTCAAACATTATTGCACATTGAACTGCCATTGTTGTATGAAATGTGCTATATAAATAAACTTGCCTTGCCTTGCCTTTTAATTATAAATATGAGCTGATATTTTATTTAAATCCTATGTCATGGTATGTAAGACGCGTCTAAGATACCGTCCTCATCCTATTTGAAAACGAATACGCACGCACACACATTATATAAATTCTTAACAGTAACCACACCACGGTACTCTGACGTGGCTCGTCTACGTGTTGTTTTCATGCGGACACATTGTATGAATATAGCACCATTGTGAACGATAAGTCAACTGCTCTGACTCATGTTAGTACATAGTTACAGAAATTAGACACTCATCACACCCTGCACCCCAGCCAGACTTCTCCGCTCTGCCTCCTCTGGCAAACTGACTGTCCCATCCCTCCGGGCGCCTGGCAGCCGCTCCTCAGCCTCCACTACCATTGATTCTCTACATTAAGTAATCGTCATCACCACTGCTTACATGTTTAATACTGTATCATTATTATTTTTAAAATAATAATTCTACTAAAGCCTTTTTCTTTCCCTGTGTTACAGGTAAGATATGCAGCTGCCAACAGTGGTGTCTATTGCTGCATTACAACACTGATCTCTTGCGTGAACAATGATTGATCATACCATGTAGGCTATTAATGCACATCTTGCAGGTCGCTCTGGATAAGAGCGTCTGCTAAATGCCAAAAAATGTCAAATGTACTTTCTGCATGGCTGTGCACCTGGTCACGATACACGATAGTGACACAAGTCACTGACCCTGAACAGACTGGCATTATATAACATGCGGAATGTTAATTGCAGTTTTATTAAGTTAATAACAACTACACCGAGAGACACTTTGCGTCAGTTATTAAAAAACTACCATCAGTCATTAAAAAATCCATTATGTCAAGAGGGTTACGTGGAATGTCCATGCAAGATTTTCTGTTTTCAGTTCATTCACCAATAACGCCCGTTTTAAAACGGATTGTCTTCAGGCTCTTCGAGGCCGCCAGACTTAATGGTGAATAGTTAGCGAACTTTGATTTGTGCGAAGTACTATAACAAGTAATTAAAGTACCAATTCAACAAGTACAAAGTACAAAAGATGGCTTCATACTTCGACCACAAGAAGGAATTAAAATGAGTAAAAGTAAATTTCCAAGATAATAATCACTGCATTTCGCTTTTTCCAGACAGCTATAACTATGAAATACAATTCATTACGATACATTAATAATGTAATACAGCTTCAATGGTAATACTTTTTAAACGGTAAAACTACCACGGTTAATACTTCGCTGTAAAATACGTCATACCGTCCACCTAGCTACTGCTGTCAAACAAAGAGGTGTTCTGTACTACAAGCTAGCTAACAGCTAGCAAATCGATATAACTCGCAAAGCAACGTTAGCAGTAATGAAGCAGCTTACCCATTATTTGAAATCTTTCCAATATTCGCTATGATGACAAAACATTGCATTACATTCCCAGATATTGTACGTCTGCGTTTGGGCTGAAGAATACATTAATTTCGAAATTAAACATATAGGAACATTTGGCAAGCTGGCTGGCTAGCAAACGTTAGCTGGTAGTAACTGGCTAAAAAGCTGGTTAATTTACCTTGCTAACATTAGCTAGCTACCTACCTGTGCCCATAGCTAGCTAGCTAGCCAACTTTTACGTTTGAACCAATACTTTTATCCCAAATACATACAGTACATATAAAATAAGGTGCTCACCCTTATAGGCAAACAACTGCTAACTCTCCAATCTCTTCGTTCAAATACAGCGCAGAAACTTTCGTACGGCCGAAGAAACTTGCTCCCTTTTCCGCAGACGCCGCAACGGGAAGTAGGTTGGCGAACTACAATTCCCAGAATGCACTCGAGAAACGACTGTAATTGCGCAGAAACTGGGTTAGTTTGGGTTGGTTGTGGTGGCGCGCGGGTTGAGTTTGAAAGGAAAGCATAAAATGGCGGAGTGTCATTCACGAAATCTGAAAGACAGGTTCGTGTTTGTTTGGCAATCTTTTTTGTACTTGTTTTAATAACTTACGTGATAACCAACACGATAGAGAATACATGGAATGGCCGGTCTGTGTCACTTTGATTTGTTGGAACGACGTACGTTAGCTTGCTAGCTAACCTATTTGTTGCTTAGCCAGTTAGCTAGCTAACTCCAAGACACATCTGTTGTTTGCGACCTAAATTACGAACGTTGCCATTTAATTTACGTTGTGTTTAAAGTCCTTGTTAATGTTTTTCTTTCTTCAGCTTCGAGACCAATAATGACATAACCTCAGCAAACAAGGTAGGCGTTAACTGTCAGTTGCTGTTTACTACTCCTCTTACTAGTGTAAAGTTAGCAGTTACGTATTTTGTCATAATTAGTGTTGTATTTTATGTAGATATTGCGTTAAAATAACGGTATCCGTTTTTTCTCCAATATTTTTCCGGCTCAGGGTGCCCACGCAGGCACCAAAAGGGCCAGCTCCGGAAATCCCAGCCCAGAACCCCCTCAGAAATCTCCACGCACTGCCCGACCTGGCCCCGACACCCTTACCCCCGGACAGGGGAAGAGCAGACAGAGAAGCAGGAGGGACTTGGGGTGGAGGAGGCTAGTCGGGAGGGACAGGGGGTGGATGAAGGGAACCAGGAGGAACATATGGAGGAGGAGAAGGGGACCGAGGGAGAAGGCCCTACCCTTAGCCCTCGCAGCCGGAGGAAGTCCTGGAGGAGATCGTCTCGAGTGAGGCGATCGTTCCCCGCCCTGCCCAACACAACTCCAGGTGAGTCCCTGTGACACCTCCCCTCCCCACCTCCCCACACGCACTAGGGCTATCACATTATATTAGAATATTGAATCTAATTTTGAATCTGCATTTCAATACCAGCTTCAAAGATGTCTCGAAATTATCATTTTTATAATAAATGCCATGCCCATAACTTGACAAATTCCAATTACCTTGTGTAACATGGCAATAAAGTATATTCTATTCTATCTATTCTATTAATAAATTGACAAATAATATTAACCCTATTCCAGGGATATTCAGTTGCTTCTCATTTGTTGTCAGATTTTAAAAACCTAAAGTGCCGGTGGGCTGAACATTTTCCATTCTGAAGGTTAAGGTGTATTTGCGTCAGAAATTCTTGGTCATTTCAGTTTCGTTTTGTTCCTTCACAAATGTATATGTTTTCATTTTGGATAAGTGACAAATGCTAGTTTGTGGGCACACTATGCGGGCCGCATTTGGCCCACGGACCACCAGTTGAATAAACCTGCCCTATTCTCTGCTAAAATGTTAAGTTTATGACATGTTATGTTTGTCGTCATATTTTGTACTTTGTGCGGTTATTTGCTTTGTCGAAGCACGCGGGCATCACTTTAAATGAACGAGGCACTAAAAGTTATTTGCAAAGAAAGCAAGGTGACTTTTCCGGGAAATACTGCGGTTTTTAACTAACGAAATTGGAATCCCACCCCCAATTTTTCCACAAGTGATACTGAAAACTATCTCCCAATGTTGGCAGGTGTCTAACACGCGTAACACATATTCTAATACTATTCAAACGAATCTGGATCCGAATATCAAGCAGGAATGTTTTGTTACAGTGTGTGTATATATATATATATATATATATATGCACCATTTGACAGCCCTAACACCCACACACAATAATACATTGCTGTATTAGAATTGTTTTACTGTATTAGATGTATTTAAAAGCAAATGCATACCTATAGTTTTGTGACCTTGGTCATCCCTCTACTCTGCGCTCTCTCTCTCTCTCTTTCTCTTCTGCCATTCTCTCCCCCTTTTTACTCCATGGCCCCTTCCTCGCTCCTCTCCATCTCGCCTCTCTCCCTGTCCCCCTCTCTCCCTCTCTCCCTCTCTCCCTCTCCCCCTCCCCCTCCCTCTCTCTCCCTCTCTCTCTCTCTCTCTCAGTTTTGTGCAGGGCTATCAGCCCATCCCTGCCCGAGGAGAAGAGGCTGGAGAAGCTGATGGAGTCCTCGATGCAGGTGAGCGCCACCACGCTGGGCTCCAGCAGGTATTCCCATCGTTTCAGACCCCGATTAGGGCCGCTTACCCCTCCCTTGTGCGCGTGTCTGCAGCAGGCGCAGCGGAAACTGCAGGAAAGGCTGAGCTCCACCCCCGGTGCCAACCTGGACCGACTGCAGGAGCAGGGTGAGTGTGTTTGCTTTGGGAAACTTCCAGCGCTTCCAGCTTCCTGCTCTACGGTGGGAAAGGTGCTATAATGAGTCAGGCTAAACGCTTAAAATGTAAATGTAGGCAGGTTCCAGGTCTACAGTCGGATATCATGGGCCAGCCTGGTTCCAGCTCTACAGGGGGCGTAGGGTTTGAGTGGCTCCCCCAACATAACAGCAGTATCACATTTTGCCACTAAAGTCTTCCATTGGTTCTTGTTTGAGTCTGTTCCAGATTGAGTTGTGGGGTGAAAGCACAGCAAAGTGAAAGATGAAATCTAACGCTTTTTCCCCCCTCCACCCTCCCTAGTGGAGTGTGTTCAGAGAGAGTGGTGTTGCCTGGCGCAGGATATCAGGGGAGAGATGCCGTCAGTTCAACCATCCCAAACCGTCACAGAAAGGTCACAGAAATATATATATATATATATATATATATATATATATATATATGCCATTTAGGTATCAACACAGATTAGTCCTTTATCCTTCTCTCTTCCACTCTCACTCGATCAGTCACTCACTTACTCCTCCCTTTCTCCTACAGAGATCCCGGCGTGCAGAAGACCATGGAACAGATCAAGAAGTCAGTCCACAGGTGCCCTCTCCTACTCCTGCTCTCACCGACACATCGCATGGGTTACACGTTCTCCTCCTGCCCTCGTACACAGGTGCAGTAAATTGTGATCTGTGTGTTCTGTTGCAGGTTACAGACAGAGTGTGGATTGTGGGATTCTCTACTGCTCAAGCATCGCAGTAAATCTGAGGAACTGGCCAGGTAAGATGAATGTACATAAATACACACACACACACACACACACACTCATCACAATCTACAACCACACACACACAAGCACATCACATTACAACACCACACGCACGCACCACAATTAGAACTCTGCCTTTGTAACCCTTCCCCGCCCCCACCCGGATCTTTGTGTCCCCCTGTAGGCGTGCAGAGCAGGGGCGGGCGGAGGGTGTGGCCATGGACACTTCCTGTCTGGCTCAGTCCTCACAGAGCCAGCTCATCTTCAGTAAGCCAGACTACCACAGTGCCCTCCTCAGGCAGCAAGCGGTACTGCACACCATGGAGCTACTGGTGAGTAGGCAGGGTAGCCTACACTTTCAGTGTGTGAGGGAACGTGAGTGAGTATAGCCTCTTCGGATGGGCGTGAGGGTGTGCGTTTGTGCGTGCGCGCGCATGTGAATGTGTGTAACAGTGTGTTGTTTCTGCAGATGGACTCCCAGTGTAAGATAATGAGGGAGTTGCTGTCCTTCCAGGAACAGTCTCAAATGCTGGTGAAGGAGACCAGCAGGAGATTGGGTGAGAGTGTGCACAGTGTTTGTAGTATGTGTGCGTAGTATGTGTAGTGTTTGTATGTGCATGTCCACGATAAATTACATGTTTGTGTGTCATGTACATGTGAATGTATCCAGCTGTACATCTGTTTATATCTGCTGTGTAGAATGCATATGTTTGGGTGTAGGGAAAAGCACATGGTTTTCTGCAGTACATACTAAAATTGTTGCCTGTGTGCATGTGCGCGTGTGTCTGTGTGTTTCCTCAGCCTCCAACGCTGGTTTCCACACTCTCCCGTCCTCCCCAGTCCGTAGGCTCCTCACTGATGTCTAATGGCTCTGATCGTGACCTTCGACCTCTGACGCGGCAGGCCACATACTGTTTCCATGGCGATGGAGTGGATCTCACCCTCTCTGTGGCGTATAAGTGCTTAAATCAGGGCTTAAATCTGCCTGCGGTGAAGACGTTCTTGAACACTTTTCCTCTCCATAGCTCTGCCCCGACGTGTACGTGACATTCTCAATTCTTTTTACTGTCAATTTCGACTTAGTGTAGATTTGGCAAAGGCTGTGTACCCTGTGCGCAGGTGTGGTGGGGCACACCAGAACATTGTGAGAATGGCTTTTTTGTTTATTTTTTTGTTTATATCAAAACCTGCTCCTGTTAAGCTGCTATAAACCATTGCTTATCTGTGTAACTCTGGTCTCCCTGCAGTGTCTGTGTGTGTCCACTGGATGGCATTGCTGTGTAAATTAAAATAAAATAAGATGCTGTCACATTAATTGCTTCACAGTGTTGAAATATCAGTCTGCCAAGGCTGACTTAGCGTGCTATATGAGAACATGTAGCTAAAGAGTGAATTGAGGAGATCGTTTTATAGATAGTGGATATGTATTACATGTTTCATATGAACAACTGTCAGTTGGCAAATTGGCTAATATGTGTCAAAGCCAGGAAATGCTTCGTAGTAATGGAGAATTTAACCCTCAGACATGGTCTTTACCATTTTAGGTGGTGACCAGGTCTACTGTGTATTGCCTGAAAGAGCAGCATGCCTTCTCTCTCTGTCTCCCTGGTTTACTGAGCGTGTGTATGGCATGTGGATGTTTCTTCATCTGTCTGACAAGGTTTGGCGTGTAGTGTAATGGTTAGGGAACTGGACTTGTAACTCAGAGGTTGCTGGTTCATTTCCCAGGTGGGGGCACTGCCGTTGTACCCTTGAGCAAGGTGCTTAACCTGAATTGCTTCAGTAAATATCCAGCTGTATAAATGGATTATATGTAAAAGAAATGTAAACTGTGTAATGTAAGTCGCTCTGGATAAGAGCGTCTGCTAAATGCCTAAAAATGAAAATGTTAAAATGTTCGGTGTGCATGAGCTGAAGAATAACTTGACAAAATGAAAGACAGGTATCCAAGACCTTTTAAGGGAAGAGCAGCGTAATGGAAGCTGACATCCACGTTGGCATAGAGACGTGTTCATCAAACCGTAATGAGGAAGCGAAGATGCCCTATATAACAGGAACGCACTCACACAAGAGGAACACTTTTAAGACAAGGTGCACACAGGGTCATGGGTTGATTGTTAATCACTGACGTCATCACTAGTGATTTCAAATGACCGTGTGAGCATTTCTTTCCTCAATATTAACTAAATTATCTGTTTATGTAGTAAGAAGAACATGAGTGATGGACACTGCATTGTGCTAACTTTATGAAGCATGTTCTTTCAATTGGTTAGAGTGGATTGTTGGGTTCAACTTAATTTTTCAATTGCATATTAACTTTTACAATGTAGAGTTACCCCCATTTCAGTTAGCCATACAATATGTATATATATTATTATTTTTTGCATTAGCTAGCCTAAATAGCAGAATAGTTCCCTCAAATTAAAAGATCCATGCCATTGAGTAAAGCTTTATAACTAGCAACAACATAGGTTATTGGACAAGGTAAACATTGGTGGCTAGTTGGATAACGGAGCATTTTTTAAGCAATGTCATGATTAGCCAACTTCTCACTACTGTGATGAGCAGCAGGCTAGGCCATTTCTTTCTCCCCTGCCGTCTAAACCGAGATGAGCGTTATCTTGTCCACACATCAGGCAGGATATTTAAGGGTTGCGGGAGGGATGTGGTGCCTTTCACTGCTTCAACTACTATACTTTTATACATATGTTTTCCTCAAAGCCCCATCCTGGAAAAAAATGGCACTTGCCCCCACCCAAGGTCAACGGGCGTGACGCTACTTGTAAAGAGGCGTAGAGACTGAAACGTCAATGTTATTTTTTTTTTTTTCTTCTGTATATTACTGTATTTGCCTCTATTGACTCAGATTTCATTATAATGCAATACTTTGTAACTGAAAATGTAGTGTAGAAATATTCATTCATTTTATTTTCCCTTTGTATTATTCTCTTGTGACATTGTATTGGGCTTTTCTGCTATGTAGCCTGCGTCTGGCAATAGTAATGCAGGTCGCGTGCCCATAAAGCAGACTGAAAAAATGATTTCAAATATTTCGGGAGAGAGCGGAGGTATGGAGAGGGGATCCGAGAGCGGAGGAGTAGAGAGGGAAAGAGGGAGGCTGTCTCGGGAGAGTCGCGCGCTCCCAGGGCAGAAGGCTACAAGACTGATCGATTCTTATTTAAATGAAAATGAGGTGGCCGCGGTGGGAGAGAGAGAGCGAGCGGTTGGAGAAAATGCGCGTGTTCGCACGGTCGAGAACAACCTGCCTCTCAGAACCTGTGGTGGAACGCGGAATGCTCTCCCAATCGCGTAAACTAATGCTTCAAAAACACAAGTGCATGGAAAAACGTCTAAAAGGCATAATTTCCCCGTCCCTGCAACAAAAAAAAGAGGAGATTTTGCTCGCGGTGTTAAGAAATCAGCCCTCGGTCGGAGCGGAGTCACACGCTCCCAAGAAAGGAGAGCCCGAGACCCCGCGTTGTCATGGCAACGCGGCGAGCCCGCTAAACCGCCTCGGAAGAGGAGGAGGGGGGGCAGGGTTCTCCATTTGAGCCCAGGGATCGCGCATATTATGCGTTTACTTTAATTGCATCATTGGCTAATTAATCTAAATTAACACCGGGGACTTGAGGAGGAGCAGGGGTCGAGGCGAACCCGCTGGATGCACCTCTGGGTGTGAGTGTGTGTGCGAGCGTGCGCCGGTGTGGGGGCATGATGAAAACTGGCAAAAAAAAAAAAACTGCGCACATTTTTATGCGCAGCTTTACCTTTACGTTTTATTCATAACGCTTACCGAGAGCTCTGGTAAAATGGTCAAAACTCAAAGGAAGCCGGCTCAATCATTTCACGAATCCCAATGTTTTAGACGGGATACAGGTTATCTCACTGGTGAAGCCAGTTGTATAGTTCGTTCCCTGCGCGAGTTAGCATACAGCTGCGTAGACACCGCGCGGTGACAATAAGTTGGGCTCATGATCCTCTCGTGCTCTCTCCCAACCGTCTCAGATTGATTAGACGAAGATTGCTGCCGAGGGATGTGCCGGTAGTCAGCATAAACTGCGGCCCGTTCCGTCCCGTTCCCCTCCCCGCACACCCATCATCACACACGGGCGAGGTACTGCAGCCTCCGGCTCTTCTCTACGCACATTCCGCGACCCATCCGTCTGAGGGCCCTGTCTCTCTCCGCGGTGATAAACTACCGTGAAAAGCACCACGTCGGCAGAAAAGACTAGGGAGCGCTTGTTTTTAATCTGCGCTGTCCGCGCTTTTATCCAAAAAGACGAATTGAATGTTTCATTCGGTAGAAGTGTGCACACCTCCTCTGCGGTTCACTCCTAAACGGCCCCATTCGTTCTTATTTGCCTGAACTAACTTTCAGAAAACGCCTCGCTGTGTTGGTGAAAACCAGGAACTGGTCTGAGATGTGAGATTATCACTATATTATATATATCACTATATTATATTATCACTATATTTACTGCAGCTTTTACACTTTATATGTAATTGTGGTCTTATGTATGTAATTGTGGTCTTCAATAAATTAACCAAAGCCTGTAATATTGGACACTCAGAGATGGTTGTCATTTAAGATGTGGTTAAGGAATTAAAATCAATTGCTTCTCAGTGTTGAAATATCAGTCTGCCAAGGCTGACTATTAGTGAGTCATATGAGAACATGTAGCTAAAGAGTGAATTGAGGAAATAGTTTTATAGATAGTGGATATGTATTACATGTTTCATATGAACAACTATCAGTTGGCAAATTGGCTAATATGTGTCAAAGCCAGGAAATAGTGAGTTGTAATGGGGAATTTACATTTTAGGCATTTAGCAGATGCTCTTATCGAGAGCAACTTATTTATATACCATTTATACATGGTAAGATGTATCACGGTTAATGCACGAGATCAGTGTAGTAACACTACGATAGACAAAATTGTTGGCAGCTGCACACCGTACCTGTAACACAAGTTAACCCTCAGACATGGTCTTGATCATTTTAGGTGATGGCCAGGTCTAGTGTGTATGTGATGCACTTTCCAGGTGTAGATACATTGATAAGAATGGGCAATAGGACACCAAATCATTTGCCTAGCAACTGCTCACCCCTGCTGTCAATAGGTAGGTAAAGAGGTGGGTGGCTGGAGAGGGCAAATTAACTTCACACTAGCATCTACCCCCCTCCCCCCGGGAATGGTGTTCTAGAAGATTTTCACCTCTCACTGAAAAAGCTGTTTGCTAAATTGACTAAATTTATTAGGCACAGCTCAGACCTTTCGTAGTAGTCCCTGTTGTTGTTGTTTTGTTGTCATCTTTCTGTTTGACAAAATTGCTTCAAGACTCACCTTTGATCTTTGCGTTAGCAATAGAGCCCTTAGTGATTGCTATACACTATGATTCAGACATAGCAGGGATGAAGATTGGACAAACACAAACTGTCTTTATATGCAGATGATTTACTTACATATGTGAGCAATCCAAAGCATTCTATTCCAGTCTTGCTCAAGTGTCTAAAAGAATACAGTGCTGTTTCAGGATACCAATTAAATTATGATACAAGTGAGGTAATGTCAGTTAATATATATAATGTTAGGAACTTACTACATCCTTTGAAATGGTCCCCAGATGGGGTTAAATATATTGCCATTCATATAAAGAATTCATATGATTCAATCATTAAAGAAAACTGTACAAAACTACTCAACACAACCAAATCAGACATAGACAGATGGATGCAGTTACCACTCTCTTTGATTGGTAGAATTAACACAATAAAAATGAACACCCTCCCCAAATTTCTGTTCTTATTTCAGTGCATACCTCTAAAACTTCCTTCTACCTATTTTAAATGCTTAAATCAAACCATCTCTTCTTTTTAATGGCAAAACAAAGCAGCCAGAGTAAGTATTCGCTCATTACAAGCTCCATAATCCAAAGGGGGGGTCGCATTACCCAACTTTGAATTTGATTATCTTTCTTATTTTTTAGTCCCTTATGGCTCTGGATGCACAGTATAGATGGCTTTCTATACAGCGATGTCTAATGGAGAAGGTACCCCTGAAGGTGATTCCCTTTATCAGGCATAAAAAGTTAACAGATTCAAACAATAATCATATTATTCTGAATGTATTTGATGCATGGAAGAGATGCCATGAATTACTTGGTCTGAAAGTTATACTTTATAGATCCACACCATTAACAGACAACCCTGTCATTCCTCATGCACCAGTTGAGAGAATTTTAAAGGCTTGGTTGAAGGGTATATTACATTACAGGTATTTAGCAGACGCTCTTTTCCAGAGCGACTTACAGTTTACATTTCTTTTCATACAATCCATTTATACAGCTGGATATTTTACTGAAGCAATTCAGGTTAAGTACCTTGCTCAAGGGTACAACAGCATTGAACCTGCAATCTACAAGCAGGCTACAAGCCCAGTTCCCTAACCATTATACCACACTGCTGTTTAGCCACTGTTGGGGATTTGTATAAGGAGGATGTATTCCTTTCTTTTTAACAACTGAAAGAGCAGTACCTCAAACCAATTTTATCAAGTATCTTCAGATTATGACACTGGGTTACAGAAAAGACAAAAGATACACCTCCTAACATTCAGGAGGAAATAACATTCCTTAATAATGCTCATGCAACCTGAGGTTTGGCCTCCTTAACATACAATGCTCTTAATAATATTTTTCCACTTTATAATAATATAACATACAAACTTAAATGGGACAGTGATTTAGGTTGTAACTATAGTATATTGCACAGAATCTATTTCACCCCTCATAGACTACACATAGATGTAAAATAAATACTGGAGACCTATTACATATGTTATGGAATTGTCAATTAGAACATTTCTGGAAGAACAGCAGACATTGGAATCAGACAGGTCCGCAGTGTCTGCAGGTATTTGCTCCAACCACGCACTACACCACCTGATTTCACAAATTAGCTCATGTTTACCTCCTTGGTCCAGGAAGTGAGCTAATTCGTGAAATCAGTTGGTGTAGTGCAGGGATGTCCAATCTTAACCAAGAAGGGTATTTATTTTGGCTTTTTAGTTCTGGGCTAGAACAAAAGCCTGCACCCACTCCGGCCCTTCTCGGATAAGATTGGATACCCCTGGTGTAGTGCATGGCTGGAGCAAATACCTGCAGACACTGCGGACCTCGAGGCCTGGATTTGAATAGCCCTGGTCTAGGATCATGTGGAGTGTCTGATTCCAATATGTCTAGATTGATTCAGACATATTGTCTAGATAGATTCCAATATGTCCTAGACTATATGACTTTGGGGACATAACATTATTAAACATAGCATGGCATAATAAGTACTTTTTACTTTTGGATGCGACAGCTCTAAGAAAAATGTACCTTAAAGAAATGGAATGCTGAACGTACGCCTTCTTCACAATATTGTCTGAACGAGGTTGCAGCCCAGAAAAGATATCATACTGCATAAGGAAAAAATATTAAAGATTCAAGGAAATATGGGGTCCATTTCTCTATTATCTGCCTACTATACAAAACGTATTGGATTAGCTTCAAATTCTTACATTTATTATTATAAATATTTAATTAGATATTTTCCTGTTGCCTTTCTGTACAAATGTGCCTCTTCTTATTCTTCTTATTTTTACTACCCTCTTGTTATTTTTATTTTATTTTTTGCTAATTATCTTTCACCCGTGAAAGTCATTTTCTATCTCTCCATCTCTTTTCTGTGTTAATTTAATTTCCATGTATTAATCTGCCATTGTTAGTCTTCTGGGTATATGCTATATGCTGTGACTGAACCTGTGACAAATATTTTGTTCAGTAGTAAGTCTGTACGGGGGTGGGTGTGGGTATTCAAGTTTGTGTAGCGTTTGCAAAAAATGAAAAAACTGTACAATGGTGATTGTATTTATCGTATTGACCGTCACACAAAAAGGTTGTTGGGAAAAATCGCTTTTAGACATACAGACACCCAAGAGGAAGATCCTTACTGCAAAGGCTGAATAAAAGTGAACAAAAGCTTCTCTGGTCTTGGTGGAAACCCAGACTGTACAGTTGAGAGATTCTGACCATTATTCACTTGTACAAATTGTGACTCCTGTTTCCATTGTGAAGATAAATACCTTGCCCGCGACTGCATTGCAGAGTGTAATGAAAAAGCACTTTTGACCAACAGGGTCTTCTTCATGTCTTCAAATCACATCCAGGGCAGAGGTATATTTATATTTCATTATTTATATCCCAACACAATCACTTTAAATGCTATCTGCAGTGGTAATGGCAGTGACCGTGTAAACTGCACCATAGCAGACCCCATGATGATAAAGTAGACCCATTTCTCCATTATCTGTGAGAGTCCCCCCAATAAAAATAAAAATAATACATGGGGTGAGAGCTTACATGTACATCTGTAAGAGTAAAGTTTATTTTTTAGACAGGGGGCATCTTCAGTCGTGCCCTGTGGTACTTCTACAGGGCAAAGCCTTGTGGGCCTGTGTACACATACAGCAGGCTAGATGTCACCAACTTCAATCACAAGAATCAAGCTAAAGGTTGGCTGCTGTTTTCTGAAAACGTTTTTTAACTCACACTTTTAACTGAGAGGCTTGTTAACTCACACCTCCTGTGAGTTAAACTACTTCAGGAAGGTCAGAGGACTGTTAAGTCACATTAAGAGCACCCACACACCATCCACTACACCCCTCACAACCCAGCACTCCCATAACTGGCTGATATGAGTGGTGAAGATCTGCATTTGGCCTGGAGTTCCATCATGTACTGGAGGTATGCCTTAGACATGAAATCACACAATACGATCACGAAATGAGACTAGAGTTACTCATTTTCCCATTCATTTTTATTTTGTTTTAGCATCAATCATTTCCATTTATGTAAGCAGAAACGTAGTGCATTATTTTACTATGTATTCTTTTATAGTTTTTGCCGTTCATGGGTCTGACCTTGGCAGATGTTTGTGCTGATTTATGTACCGTTGGAAACAAGAAAACGGTAGTGCGGGTGTGAAAATTTGGGAGCAAATGGAGAAAAAAAACATCCCCGTCCCCTCCCCTACCGGTCGAGAGTTGAATCACATCCATCCAGCGGTGGATGACGTAGCGGCGACTGCACGGGCTGCGTGCGCGAGACTGCCGTGGTGCGTTGGGGAGTGGGAGAACGGACAGGAGAGGGACGAGAAAGAAAAGAAAGAAAAGGGAGACCAAGCGGCAACGACAACACTAGCTAGCGAAAGAGAAAGGGCGAGCTGGTCGTGGTAGGCTGGTTGGACGGAGGATAATCCGCCTCCCCCCCCCTCTCGCAGGACTAGTTGGTTCTTTCTTTGGTCCATATTTTATTTAGCTAGCTAGTCTAGCTACGTAAGTGTAGTTTGTGCATGGGAGAAAGTGGAGGAACTGCCTTTTTAATAGTTGGTTAATTGTTGTCGTTGTTGTTGCTAACTAGCTACATTGCTACGGCGAAAATACTTACCCCCTCCCCATTGTCGAAGCAAAGGGGCAGTTTACTAAAGTAAGATAGCTAATTTAATTTCAGCTTTTTGCGCGTTTAACAGTTAGCTAACGTTAGCTAGCTAAGGGTCCTTTCCCCTTTCAAACTAGCCAGCTTGCTATTTAGCCAGCTACGACACTAGCCGACGTAGCTATTGTAGTGTTGCAAGCCAGCTACTTTTAAATACATTTCCTCGTTAGCTTGCTAGTTTGTATTTTTTTCCCCTCAACTCTGGGAGGAGTACATTTCGCCAACTGAGCTAGCTACATATGTATTTAGCAGGCAAATATAAACGGTTTCTCCTGGTAGCTAGCAAGCTACGTAATTTTAGCTAGCTAGCCAGATAATATTTCCCCAACAACGCTGGTTTGTATGCGGTCGGCTTGGCTAGATAAGTTGGAAGAAGAGCTCTAGTACTATTGTAATTAGCTGCCGGCTATCTGCCTGGTGGGTCCATGAACGATGCACTGGTCACAGTCTAGTAGTAGCTACTTCCCAGTTTTCGAAAACAATATATTGTTTTGACGAAACACTTCCAGCTGCCGCGTGCGGGATTCTGCAATTGCGATCGGATAGTTTGCTGCATGTAGCTGTTGTTATTTTATTTTTTGTTTTGTTTTGTTCCTACTGGATCGTTTTCTTTATGCGTTTGTTTCCTGCATGGAACCCGTCTGCCTTTTCCCTCTGCAGGAGAAAGAGCGCTTTGCGTGAAAGACTAGCCGCCGTTGTGTTAGCGAACGGCCAGTGCTGGTAGCACCTTTCTCCGATGTGCTGGCAAATGCATGCATTCATTACAATACTATTACTTTAATGGTATGCCCTGAAGAATATTTCCATATCCTTCGGCACGCCTGTCATTTTTGCCGATCTTGTTAGCAGTGGTCCTTGTTGGTCCACCTTGGAGCTAACTAGCTAGGTTGTGTTTTGGCTATCACATACGCGAGGGCCGAGGTGTGTTCGTAGAGATTATTTTCCCTCCTCCTGCAATTGTTTTTACTCGGGATTTTTGTGCAAAGACGGCGAGATTTTTCTGAAACTATGGATGATCAGACCCGTATATTGGCGGGTCTAGCCGGACTCGGGGGATTACCGCAGCCCGACCTGGGCGACCCAGACTCGGTCCGAAAGCAGCAGTCCCTCGGCCAGCCACAGCAAATTGGGGACATTCTTCAACAGATCATGGCTATTACGGACGAGAGCCTCGACGAGGCACAGGCCAGGTGAGAACTGCACTGTGCGCCGGGGAACATGGAGAATGGGGGGGACGATACATCGAGGAAGAGATTAGCTGCCTATGTACAGTGCATGATCTTGATTGTAGCTAACTAGCTAGCGGAGTGCTGGAGACGATACACTAGCTAGCAACGCCATGATGAATGCGTTGCGCTGTGTGAGTTGTTTGTGAACGCTCACGGTCTTTATGGTTCTCCGTGTGCCGTGAGTATGTCCTGTTTGAGAGCTATTTGGCTGCTTCACTGGCTGTCTAGGGCGAAAGAATGAATTGGCTCGATAATGTTATGTTCAGTGGGGGTTTAGCTAGCTTGGGACTGCATTCTTTCGCTGTGACTTTTAACATTTGGACATAGCCAAGTTGGCTAAACGTCTTCGACAGGCATATGGTTTACTTACTTATTAACGAGTTGGCTTGAAATGTAAAACCCTTGCAGCTAATAATGTTAGGCCTGATTCCCCTCGGATCGCTGACTGTCAAATCACTGTTCAACTTGTGAATGACGTGTGTTTGTTCACATTATGACGATGTTGTTTCCATTTCTTCACAAATGTATGTTTTCGAACAGGGTTTAGGTGCGGTGTTTAGCTGTTCGTTTTTATGGCTGCGATGTTTCTTGACGCAAACTTATTGGCTTATGTTACAGGTTTTTCCATGTAGCGTTACACTTGAAATCCTGTGTGAGTTCCTTTGTTTTACACGCGCTGGACACACACACACACACACACACACACACACACACACACACACACGTGGTTCCTTGGAGGCACAATCACCGACTTACTTAAAACTGAATTCTCGAAATGTAATGATTGCAGTCTCGCAAACTAGGTCAAACTTCATTTTTTTCTTACAGCTAATTAATGGAATGGTGCTCTGCGGACAGTTCTGTGTTATCAAGTCTGTACAAGTTTGAGGCTTCCTAAAATATCTGACATTACCAGTAACAGACGGGGCTGCATCCTGACGTAGTCAGAGAATTTCAGGCTGAATAATACAATTGATTGAACTTTGATATTATTGTTCTGGACATTGATTCTGTCGTTTTTATGATCTCCTGTCGGGAAGGGACATTGTTGTTTTTTTAAACGTTATTTGAATCTGCTTGGTTTGCCTATGTCGTTTAACGTCTTTGTCACCTTGACTATCCACGCTATCACAAGACCCGTAAATGCAACCTTTAATTCAGTGACACTCGTTTGGGCCCGAATTACCCTACACAATTAATTCTCCGACCAGTATCGCGTATCCAACTAATGCACTTCTGTAAGAAGTTGTGATTCTTTTGCCTTTAATTGTATTGATGTGTTGTGCTTTGGAGGTTCCCACAATAAGAGCTTGTTTACAAGTGGGATTATAGACCTCCTTGATCTAGCTACCAGCCATTTGGCCCGAGCCTTGATCAAGTTGTTCCCCCTGAGTGCGAATGGCGTTCATTACGCTGATACCTTGTCATTAGCATAGATAATCCGAAAAGTCATTGCGCTGGCGTGGGGCACGCTTTGAAATGGAAATCGCATTGTCCTCGGACTCGAATGTTAACTGAAAAACGGCTTGACCAAATGATTGCGTGAGTGCTCCAGGCGTCCGTGCATTCACGCCTTTATCTGCCCCGCGCATCAGATCAGGTTAATGCTGTTTGCGCGCAAATGCAGTGTCCTAGATGAACCAGGTCGCGTTTAGCCTATAACCAGCTATGTTTATAATGGTGAAAAACATGTGCTCGTTTTGCCACGTGGGCATTTTAGTCACGAGGTGAAATGAGATGGAACAGTGAAGGATAGAAAAGCCAAAGGATAAAGATGCGCTGTGATGTGGCCAAACGCTTTTTGTTACCATGAGCTCTTCATGTTCCGCCAAAACATATGACCACCTGGTTCAAGCGATTAATTCACTCCTCCCCCCTCCCCCTCTCTCTTCGGTGTTCATCCTTTTCATTGTGTGGGGCGCGCAATCAATTCTCTGGTAATGTGCGCGCGAGTGCAGCTGTCCGCAAATCGAGTTTCTATTAATGGGATTGGGGGAGGGTGGCTCGCCATTCTGGCGGGTTATCAACACAAGGAAATTGCATTTTAAGGTTGTGTATAAAAAAAATAAAAAATGAAAATAAAGTCGACAACGTTACCTCTACATTATTTCCAGTGTTTACAATGGAGAGGAAATTTGACGTTCGTTTTGGATTTGTAGTGAGTGGCACTGGGGACTATTACATTCCTAGCAGTAACATATTTCAGAATTGCTTGGGGATGTACACACAGCGGACTCATCAAGTCCCAGGTGCATAACAAAGAAAAAAAACCCCAGCAGTCCTCCTTCAGCGCCGCCGTACTCTTGTGTTGCCTGTCTGCTCGCGTTAGAGAGAGGGGGTTAGAGAGGGAGTTTTGAATTAAGCTGCCTCCAGTGTGGCATGGAGTTTCCTTGTGAAAATGTATTATGGCTGAAGTGAGTTCTGGTAATGATGCCAAGTTCCTGTACTCTGGGGAGGGGAAGGGGGGAGGGGGCTTCTGCTGGCCACAGTGTGCGCACCGCTAAAAACATGGAAGCAATTGTAGCCAGTCTTACTTCAGACGTTTTAAGGAGATGTGGCCAGTCGCGGGTCAAGGGAGGTGATGCTATAACCGGGTTGCAAACGATGTTAGGCCCTCTCCCTATGCTTGTGGCAATGAAAGCGCTCGCTGAACTCCCGAGACTTGGAAACGAGTGTGGCTACATTTCTGTTTATCAAACTAATGGACTCTCGCAGCTCTCTGCTATTACTGTGCTGGCAATTTAATGCCATCGCGTGGTGGAATCGCTGACAACCGCAACCGCGTGAGAAACGGAGAGAGTCCCAAGGACAGTGGGCCTGCCTCATCCTTCAGTCGTGGAAAGTGAATCCAGTCGTAGGCTGTGATAGGACAGAGGTGGTGTCCACGGATTTAGGTTTGGAGCACGATTTGCCAGTCGCCCGGGGCTGTTTCGGCCAATCGGCGAAGCTGATGAACACGTATGTTGACAACGGCCATCACGGAAATGTTTGCGTCCACCAAATGGACTCAGGGTTATGAGCTTGAGTTTTCGTACTTGCAGCTGCGCTTGTCAGAAAACAACAAAAGCGTTTTAATTTGACGGTGAAAATAAATCTGTTTATAGTGAAAACCGAAGCGGTAAGATTGAAGTGAGCTATTGTTGGTTTTTATTGCGTTTCGTCTGGCCCCTGTCCTCTACAAACCTGTCATGCCTAGGCAGTAACACTTCCCATATAAACATGTGGCAGAAATTATACTAAAAGACATGACATCACCCATTTTTTATTTCTGTGCTACATCATCAGTTTCTTTGTTTTGTTTCTTTAATCGCAGGAGAGCACCCAACTGCAATGTTATTGCTTCGCACTGAAATGCATTGCGTTCATATGACACAGGAAAACTGACACCCTGGTGTTTGATTAGTCCCGATTAGCTCATCAGTAACCCTAGACCGATAGCCTTCCTGCTAAATGATCTAGTGTGGAAGTATTCATAGACTTAACTTTGTTGATCTGTAAAAACAGCAAGTCAAACCTCCTCGGTAAAAGCGTTTTATTTCTTGAAAATGACAGGTTGGTTGTCAGGACGATCCGTTGTTGCTAGAAATGGCAGAAACAAAATCCTCATGCTCCCTCATTGAGTATGAGCTGTTGCCACTCACCTATTTCAGTCTGGTGCTTTTTGTACAATTTGTAAGCCATATAAATTGCATTGGTTTGATTAGAACTTAAAACAAATACCTCCAAATGAGGGTGTTTTGTTTGAGTTGACAAGCAAGTCATTTGTTTTTTTCTGCTGTATTTGATTAGATATTGCATTTTCATACAGTACTGTTTTGGAGTGGGGCTGTGGTACGTTTGTATAGTACTAGCAGGTCTGTACGTGACATCCGTGTTTTTCATTTTTTTCTTTGATCCTTAATGTGCAGCCATAGCTGTGCCGTTCTTATGCCACTGTGTGTGCCACAACCACAGCTCATAAATTCATTATCACAGGTGAACTTAGGTTTCTCTCCTTCTCTCTCTCCCCTCTCTCTCGGACAGGAAGCACGCCCTGAACTGCCACCGCATGAAGCCGGCCCTCTTCAGCGTCCTGTGTGAGATCAAAGAGAAGACAGGTGAGCCCCTCCCAAATACTGTGTGTTTCCCTTCTGTTTCGATACTGATGACCTATTGCACATCTGGAGATGTCTGACCGAGTGGTCAGGTTGTGGTTTAGCGACGGTCTGGCTCTGACCGGGTGGTCAGGTTGCGGTTTAACGATGGTCAGGTTATGGTGCAGTGTTTCCTGCTTCCTGGGTGTTCCTCATCCTTCCAGTCCCCAAATACTCCACCACTCCCCCTCTCGTTCTCATCACTGGACCCCCGTCCAGCCCTTTTTCTCTGTTGCGCCGTCCCATCTCTCGCTCCTCTTTTTCCCCCTCCCTTGCCCGTGATGAAATTTAGCGTGAGAGGGATGCTCTGCTGGCTGTCATGGCGATCTGTCAATCACCCTTCCTTGCTTGCCCCAGATTGGTTGAGAAGAAAGGGAAAGCTGGGGGGTGGGGGGGGTTGGGGTATTTTCCTGTTGCCCAGGAGACATGCTATCTTATTTACCCAGTGTCATTCACTTTGACGTGTACATTTACACTCGGAGAGACCGAGAGGGGGGGAAATCTGTTTCTCTTACCCCATTTGTCACTACAGTTTTAGAAGTGTTCGGAGGACAGACATCCTGCATGATTCTAAAAAGCTGTTCGTTCATTTAAAAAATATTACATTATGCTATAATTTGGCAGGAGTGCCAAAAGTCAAATTCATTTAAACAGTTTTATTTGTTTGTTTTGGAGTAAGTGTTTTCTTCTTGTGGAAAGAAATGTCTCCCAGTTTTCTTCAAAAGGATTTGAGTCATTTTTCAAGATTTAGTCAAGATCAAATAGCCTATTTGTAGTTATAAATGTGAGGATATTATTTGCAGTTCTAGTTAAAATGTGAGGATAGTTTGCAGTGTGGTAGTTAATGTGAGGGTATTTTGCAGTGTGGTAGTTAATGTGAGGGTATTTTGCAGTGTGGTAGTTAATGTGAGGGTATTTTGCAGTGTGGTAGTTAATGTGAGGGTATTTTGCAGTGTGGTAGTTAATGTGAGGGTATTTTGCAGTGTGGTAGTTAATGTGAGGGTATTTTGTTTTAATGTGCAGTGTGGTAGTTAATGTGAGGGTATGTTGCAGTGTGGTAGTTAATGTGAGGGTATTTTGCAGTGTGGTAGTTAAAATGTGAGGGTATTTTGCAGTGTGGTAGTTAATGTGAGGGTATTTTGCAGTGTGGTAGTTAATGTGAGGGTATTTTGCAGTGTGGTAGTTAATGTGAGGGTATTTTGCAGTGTTGTAGTTAATGTGAGGATAGTTTGCAGTGTGGTAGTTAATGTGAGGGTATTTTGCAGTGTGGTAGTTAATGTGAGGGTATTTTGCAGTGTGGTAGTTAATGTGAGGGTATTTTGCAGTGTGGTTGTTAATGTGAGGTTATTTTGCAGTGTGGTAGTTAATGTGAGGGTAGTTTGCAGTGTGGTAGTTAATGTGAGGGTATTTTGCAGTGTGGTAGTTAATGTGAGGGTATTTTGCAGTGTGTTAGTTAATGTGAGGGTAGTTTTTGCAGTGTGGTAGTTAATGTGAGGGTATTTTGCAGTGTGGTAGTGCTGCTGACGGAGCCCCCTCTGTGGCTGAAGTAGGGAGACTCACTAGTTTCCATAACAACCTTCCAGAGTTCGAGAAGCACACATGCCCTCGCACACTCAATCACGAACATGCATACACACGCACGTGAGCACTCGGTCACACACAGACGTGCACGCGCGCACGCACGTTCACTTATACATGTGCACAGACGTACTCACTAATACAAACACACACACACGCAAGGAGGTATGAAAACTTTGGCCACAGTCTTCCTGCTGCTTCCTTTTTTTCCTAATTCCCTCTCTCCTCCCTCCTGCCCCTCTCCCCTCCCTCCTCCCTCCCTCCCTCCCCCTCCCTCCCTTTCTGCTGGTTGAAAGAGAAGCCGTGCTCTGCACTCTGTGCTTTGATATGGTAATGGCGGAGGGGGGCAGGGGAGGAGGGGGTGGGTTGTTTTCATTGTGAAGGAAATGTTCTACCCGAATGCCATGCCATCCCCACTTTAAACATGACCTTCACTGCCATCACATCAAGGAAATGGGGCTGGAGAAATCATTTGTGGAAGAAAAAGCCCATTCCCTCTTTCTCTTTCTCTTTCCACCCCCCCTCTCTCCCCCATCTCTCCCAAGTTTATCTTAAAAATAACTATTGGCAGGATGGACTAATTCAACCTTTGCCAAAATATATACAATAGTCTGACTGTTGGTGGTTGCTCTTTCTGGTTTACACACACACACACACACACACACACACACACACACACACACACACACACACATATGCTTGTATTTGTCTCTGCTCTTTCGGACTCTGTCCTTTTAGTTTTCCCTTTTATACTCTCTAAATGCCTCATTCTGAGGGTGTTTTTTTTCTTTTTTGGCGTAACCCCTAAAATCTGTCATTTTCTTACTCATAATTGAATTCTTCACCTGCCTTATTTGTCTTGGATGTTGTGTGGTGCTGGAAATGGATTCGCACTCGAGACCTGTGCCCCTATCCATAATGATCCTAAGATTATTCTTAAAAACCGCACGCTTAAACTAAAACTAACTAACTAACTTTGTTTCATTTCTGAGTTTATTCATAATAATCCTAAGAGTGACAGTCAGAAGTTCTGAGAGCAGCTCTGTTTGCGTCACACAGTTGTTAGGAATGCATTCTGCGTGATGTTCAGCAAGAAGTTGACTTGAAATCCCAGCCATTTAGAACTCCGATCATGTGCTGCTTTAGTTTAGGTTGGGCATACCGTGGCCTGATAGGGTGTTCCACCCTCCTCCCCTGTCCTGTTTTGCTCCCCTCCCTCTCCCTCCATCCCTCCCTTTCACTTTTTTCTGGTTTTTAAAAAAGATTTTGATTCAGATTTTTTCTCCCAATTTAGCCAGTTCTACCCTCTTTTCATGTCAACTGTTCCCCCCCCTCGTATTGTGAGCTTGCTGGCGTAGTCCTAAGACCGGCAGCGACAAAGGCGATGTACTGCCGCCTCCGAGCCGGAACTCGTCAAGCCGTCAACTGTAACTCCATCACACATAAAACCTTCTATGCATCAAGCTCATATCGGCTTCCCTCCCTGGGGCCTCCCTCCCTTTCTCTGTCCCTCCCTCTCTCCCCATCTTTCCTGGTCTCCATCCTGGCTCTCACCTAGTCTGCAGTCCCTAATCACTGGCCTGATTACAGCCTTTTAATTGTTATTAATTTTTGAAGAGCTCCATTTTAACCTCCCCATAAAATTTTATTAGTCACTCAAAACCTCCAGCGGGGCCCGTTCCTCCTCTTGTGGAAACTCCGGCCTCAGGAGCTCAGAAGTGCCGAGAGGGCGGGAGCAGTGCTGTGGTGTGAGGGCGGGGCTGTGGTGAGGGGGCGGGGCTAGATGATGTGGGTGGGGCTGTGGCGAGGGTGTAGAGATGTCTCGAGGGGCTTCACATACTGAGGCTTGCATATGAGGTGGCTTTACTCAGGATGATGGGATCGTAGTGGTCATTATGATTTACAACTGTCAAGTCTTGTCTTTATTTGAAAGTGATGTAATCATAATTGTATGTACTCCATGTCAACTATGTGTTTCTGCAGGGTTATTTGATAAAGATCTTTTTTTGAGAATTCATGCCCTTTTTTTTTTCTTCCTCTCTTTCTTTCATCCCCCACATAGACATGCAATCATTTGTGTGTGCGCACACACACACACACACACACAAAACTGGTCTTGGGAAAGAACATGGCAGACGTGGCAGTGAATTGGATTAATGTCTCATTAGTATCAGTGAGGAGAGACTATATTAATACTCCCACTCAGTCATTTACACCCACACCGCTCGCTTGGACGGTCAACGCTGTTATCCAGGAGCACACACACAAGTGCGCGCGCACACACACTCGTACCGATAGACAGACACGCACACTTTTTTTTTTTTCCCCCTCAGTGTTTGTATGCATGAATCACATGGTGAACTCTCATCAGCATAAGCAGAATATGGGGAGAGAGAGAGAGGGAGAGTGAGAGAAAGAGAGAGAGAGCGAAAAGGAGGGACAGAAAGCACACAAAGTGGATAAGAGGGAGGGAGCAAGCCTTGATTGATGAGGCAGAGGGTGCAGCTGTAATTACTCTCTGTCCACACCCTGTGCTTGGATTGGCAGACAGCTGCTATCACACAGACCCCAGGCTCTAACGACCCCCTCCCCAAACACAATCTCTCTGACTGGGGGAGCGTGGCCACCCGTCGCCCCTGCTCCGGCCTACTTCAGCGTGGGCAGAGTCTGTCTGCCGTCTGGGAGGGAGGCTTATCAAGCCACCCAGTATGTAAATATTATTTATAAATGTGATCTGCTCCTGGGCTGTTGGAGTGAAAGTCCTGCCTGTGGCCGAGGTCTCGTCCACTTCCAGCGCGTTCAGTTCTGCTCCGAGCACACCTTCTTTCAGTCTCGCCTTGCTGTCACCAACTGAAATGTATTCTCACACACACACACACACACACAAAACATGCATGCTCTCACACTTAAATACTTGAATAATCTCTTTCTCTCTCTCATGAAATTACTACATGAAATTCTACAGCAGCATTTTTACTGGGGTAAAATTGTTTAATTCGCCTGGCTCTCCTCCCCAGGCCGGATCGTTATGTTAGCCCTGTCTCTTTAATTAAGGATGTGTAAATGTAGGGCTAGCTGAGATTGTTTGTGTCTGAGATCTGTGCGTCTAATCCAGTCCAATTACAGTTTCATTAGAACTAACTGGAGCTTCCAATCCGCCACAACCGCTCCACACCAGAGCCCCACTCACCCTCCCACTGCACCGCTCCACACCAGAGCCCCACTCACCCTCCCACTGAGCCCCACTCACCCTCCCACTGCTCCACACCAGAGCCCCACCGCTCCACACCAGAGCCCCACTCACCCTCCCACTGTACCGCTCCACACCAGAGCCCCACTCACCCTCCCACTGTACCGCTCCACACCAGAGCCCCACTCACCCTCCCACTGCACTGCTCCACCACAGGGACACCCTAACCTGCAGGAGAGTTAACCGCACCCCTGGTGTGTGGAATCAGTCTCTGTCTGAGTCTCTCTCTCTTGAATTGTGTCACAGCTGCACAGATAAAGGGATAGAGGGAGAAGATGGAGCGCTGGGTGAGTTTGTACACGGCGGAGTTCGGGAACAGCATATTGGAGCCCTGTGTTAATCTTAAATAATCTGTCACTCACGCGTTAGTGTGAGAGTGCGCGGACACGCATGGTGAACCGGTGAGCCTTCCCGTCCCTGTACACCCAGTGAGAGAGGTGGCTGTTTCACTACGGGTCTGACAGTGGTAGTGGGGGTGTGGTTATGGCTCTGTGGTGGAGCAGAGTGGGAGTGAGGTTATGGGTCTGTGGTGGAGCAGACAGTGGGAGTGGGGGTGTGGTTATGGCTCTGTGGTGGAGCAGACAGTGGGAGTGGGGGTGTGGTTATGGCTCTGTGGTGGAGCAGACAGTGGGAGTGGGAGTGTGGTTATGGGTCTGTGGTGGAGCAGACAGTGGGAGTGGGAGTGTGGTTATGGGTCTGTGGTGGAGCAGACAGTGGGAGTGGTGGTGTGGTTATGGGTCTGTGGTTGAGCAGACAGTGGGAGTGGGAGTGGGAGTGTGGTTATGGGTCTGTGGTTGAGCAGACAGTGGGAGTGTGGTTATGGGTCTGTGGTGGAGCAGACAGTGGGAGTGGGGGTGTGGTTATGGCTCTGTGGTGGAGCAGACAGTGGGAGTGGGGGTGTGGTTATGGGTCTGTGGTGGAGCAGACAGTGGGAGTGGGGGTGTGGTTATGGGTCTGTGGTGGAGCAGACAGTGGGAGTGGTGGCTGGGTCTGTGCTGGAGAAACATGGCCCCCATTCTTTGCTCTTTCTTTAGGCTGTGTCTTCAGCGCTTTATGACGAGCTATAAAAACCTAATTTGTGTGCGTGCGTACGTGTGCACGTGTGAGGCCAAGAGAGAAGTGTTCGCACAATAATCTCTACTTTTGTTTCTGTAGTCAAAGTAGTTTTTTCCCCCTCTTCCTTTCCCTCCCTCTCTCCCTCTCCTTCTCCCTCTCCCTCCCTCTCGCTCCTGCTCTAATTAACGCCGCCTCTTAAGGAGCTCCTAAAGACCTTGTGAAAAATGAACACTCATTTGAGAGGTCATTAATTTGCACAGTTATGCAAATTAGGTAGCAATTAAGCAATAGTTCTGAGGATGTGCTCCCATTTATAACGGGCGAACGAGGAAGATGACAGCAAGGAGTACAGAGCATGCTCTGGGTAACAGGACACAAGACCTACAGATCACCACACTGCCTACTGCAGTACACTACAGATCACCACACTACCTACTGCAGTACACTACAGATCACCACACTGTCTACTGCAGTACAGCACAGATCACCACACTACCTACTGCAGTACACTACAGATCACCACACCTACTGCAGTACACTACAGATCACCACACTACCCACTGCAGTACACTACAGATCACCACACTGCCTACTGCAGTACACTACAGATCACCACACTACCCACTGCAGTACACTACAGATCACCACACTACCTACTGCAGTACACTACAGATCACCACACTACCTACTGCAGTACACTACAGATCACCACACTACCTACTGCAGTACACTACAGATCACCACACCACCCACTGCAGTACACTACAGATCACCACACTACCTACTGCAGTACACTACAGATCACCACACTACCTACTGCAGTACACTACAGATCACCACACTACCTACTGCAGTACACTACAGATCACCCACACTACCTACTGCAGTACAGTAAAGATCACCACACTACCTACTGCAGTACACTACAGATCACCACACTACCTACTGCAGTACACTAAGATCACCACACTGCCTACTGCAGTACACTACAGATCACCACACTACCCACTGCAGTACACTACAGATCACCACACTACCTACTGCAGTACACTACAGATCACCACACTACCCACTGCAGTACACTACAGATCACCACACTGCCTACTGCAGTACACTACAGATCACCACACTGTCTACTGCAGTACACTACAGATCACCACACTACCCACTGCAGTACAGTACAGATCACCACACTACCCACTGCAGTACACTACAGATCACCACACTACCTACTGCAGTACACTACAGATCACCACACTACTGCAGTACACTACAGATCACCACACTGCCTACTGCAGTACACTACAGATCACCCCACTACCTACTGCAGTACAGTACAGATCACCACACTACCCACTGCAGTACACTACAGATCACCACACTACCTACTGCAGTACACTACAGATCACCACACTACCTACTGCAGTACAGTACAGATCACCACACTGCCTACTGCAGTACAGTACAGATCACCACACTACCTACTGCAGTACAGTACAGATCACCACACTGCCTACTGCAGTACACTACAGATCACCACACTGCCTACTGCAGTACAGTACAGATCACCACACTACCTACTGCAGTACACTACAGATAACCACACTGCCTACTGCAGTACACTACAGATCACCACACTACCTACTGCAGTACAGTACAGATCACCACACTACCCACTGCAGTACACTACAGATCACCACACTACCTACTGCAGTACACTACAGATCACCACACTACCTACTGCAGTACAGTACAGATCACCACACTGCCTACTGCAGTACAGTACAGATCACCACAGCACTTGGCACAGTGCACCATGGATTAGCACAGTACAGAAAACCTAGCACAGTGCAGCAGACCACCACACCACTAAGCACACCAGACTTAGTATAGAACCCTACAGTTTACCACAGTGCACCTCTCTCTCAACTCAATTCAGATCAGCTGTCTCTCACTCCCTCTCAAACTGAAATCCAAAATGTTTTTATGGACGGAAATTGCACGTGAGATCTCCCTCCCCCGACCTCTTTCTCCCTCCCCTGTAATGCGGGTGTAAATCAAATCCTTTTTTTTGTCGGGTGTTTGTCTAAAAACATAATGGAATAGCGTTGAGTTCAATACTTGGCCAAAGTCTGTTGTGTTTGGTGTGCATTCTGCTTATTTTAAACACTGTTTTTGCCTGCAATGCCAGGCTCCGATGTTGTACACTATGCTTGAGTGCACTGTGTGTACAAATTGTGTGCATACTGTTTGTGTGAGTTGTACACCGCTCATGTGTTGCGTTTCTACGCCCTGTGTGTACACACTGCATGCTTTTTCTATGCGCTCTGTCCCTACGCACTATTTGCACACACTGTGCAGGATTTGGAACGTGTCCCGTTGAAGGTGATCAGGGATTTGCAGAGAGTGTTTTCAAATTTTACAAGCATCTAAAGCAGGGGTGTCCAATCTTATCCGAGAAGGGCCAGTGTGGGTGCAGGCTTTTGTTCTAGCCCAGAACTAAAAAGCCTGATTCAACTAATCCACCAATCGTGGTCTTCAATCGAGACCTTCATTAGTCGAATCAGGTGTGTTAGTGCTGGGCTACAACAAAAGCCTGCACCCACACTGGCCCTTCTTGGATAAGATTGGACATCCCTGATCTAAAGAGTTAAAGTATTTAAAATACCTATTTAACCCTGGTCCGGTTTGTGCACACTCCACAAGCTGTTTCTGTTCATTTTTCGCGCACTTTGTATGCTCCCCGTTTTACACTGTTCACACAGACCGGGTGCGCTGATCATGCGCTGTGTGTACACGCTGTCCGTACACGCACTGGCTGCCCCGCACGCACTGCCTGTGTGTCCTGTGCTTTTTGCACATGCTGTCCGTATGCTTGTGTGCAGTGTGTGCACTGCCCACCACAGGGCCTGCGGTACACGCCGTCCCTCCTCATTCCCTGTCTTGTTTCAATCCCCTGACCTCTCCCAATCCCTCTCGCTTCCTCGCCTTTTATTTCCAACGTTCCTTCGTCCCCCTCTCCACTCCTCTCTGCTTTTATCTGTCCTTCTGTCACTATTTTCTCCCTTGCCTTCTTCCCCCATCTCTCCCCCTCCTCTCGCTCTCTCTCCCCCCCTCTCTCTCTTCCCCCATCTCTTCCCCCCCCCCCTCTCTCTCTCCCCCCTTCCCCATCTCTCCCCCCCACTCTCTCTCTCTCTTTCTCTGACTCCCCATGGGAGCTGATGTAATTAAAATGCTAATCCTGTCTGTCTACTGAGGGAGAGACTGACAGCATGAGGGATTGCAGCTCACTGGGAGAAGTCAACTGAAATGGGGAGAGAGGCAGGGAGGGAGGGATGAGAGAGAGGCGAGAGTCATGGGGGGTGGGGTGAAGAGAGTGAGTTTGGGGTCAGAGTGAGGGGACCTGTTCCTTGGTTCGGTTGAGAAATGTGAACTGAAAATGAACCGCTTGTCTGGTTGATAAGATGGGAGTGAATTCCCCTGAAATTCCTAATGTGAGTTAATGAGGATTTTTTAGTTGGTGCAGGAGCCCACGCTGCTGTTAAGGAGAAGCAGAGGAGGGAGTGTGTGTGTGTGTGTGTGTGTGTGTGGTGTGTGTGTGTGTGTGTCTGGGGGTGTGTGTGTGTGTGGGAGAGTGTGTTGTACAGGGGAGGAGTGTGTGTGTGTGCGTTTCTGTTGAGAGTGTGTTGTGCAATGTCCATCTTGTAAGTTGCTCTGGATAAGAGCGTCTGCTAAATGCCTAAATGTAAATGCAATGAAAGTGGGTGTTGTGTGCATTTTGCAGTGGGAGCGTATTCACATGCACGCACGCACACACCCACAGTCACACACGTGCACGCACACACTCTTGCAAACATCGTAGTATACTTATTAGAGTTCGACCTGGTTTTTGGGCCCGATGCTGATTTTGATGCATCGTAGTCTGCCGATATATAGACCGATGTCTAAACTTTAAATTACATTTGGGAGCGCTTGTGCGACGGAAAATAATTGTCCTGGTGTGACCTAATGGCTGTAATTTTAGCAATTAAAAACGGTGTAGAGCTGTGCAGACAAACCTCCATTACTGTTCAGGTGAGTTAAGTAATTCAGCGGCTCGCCTCCCTCCACTCCCCTCAGAGCAGAGAATGCGCGTGAAGTTCCCTTTTTTATACCGCGACAAATGTGTCGCCACATTCACGGCGACCAACATTCTTCGTCGTGTAAACAAAGCTATTGGTTCGATTCCCCGGCCGCGCCAGAGTCTGCTCTGGCCGGGAGTGCCACCGGAGGCGGCAATTGGCTGTTCGCTGCGCACAGGAGTGGCTCTGGGGTGCCTTAGTTACGGTCGATGGCTTGGCGAGCGCCGTCTCGGAAGAGGCGATGCTTCGCCTTCGTTACCGCCGGTCACAGGGCTACGGCAGCGAGTGTGAGAGAGGGGATTGACATGAAAAATCGTGGGTGTAATCGGCTACCAAATTGGGAGATAAAACTGGATGAAATCAAAAACAAATTTTTAGAAAAATGTAATAAAATTTTAAAAAACCTATTGGTTGTACATTGGTAGTGCTTGGCTGTGCCCCCTGTGCTCTGGCTATAGCCATAAATAAAGGTATCTCAGCCCAAAGATAATAAAAATCCCACAGGCCCGTGTGTAGCTTACAAGTTTTTTGAAGAAATAGTTGGCCAGCTAACGTTAGTCCAGTTGTTCCCTGCACCTGGAAAGTTCTCCAGGTGTGCCGTGAAATGTGTAAAAATGTCAGTACACAAAGAAAATATCAATAAATATCAAATAAGCCTACATCTAAATAATATTTAAAAATCCATACCTACACATTTGAAATTGTAGAGAAATGCCAATAACGACTTGTTGAAATACAAAATGTGATGTAGGTTACCATACTTTTCCCTGTAGCTAATGCCGAATAATATTGTGCCTGAACAAAAAACCCATAAAAATATATATCAACCATAACTTTATAGTTGTCCATGGTAACCTGACAACATAATTTTGCTGGCGTCGAAACGATAAGCCCGCAAAAGGCATAGCTAGTAGCGTACAGCAAGCTGTAATATACTCTTAGCGAAATAATTGCAGCGTTAATATTGACGTTATGTGCGAAACAGCATTGATAAAATTCTGAACAAAAAGAATCAATCCGCGTCAGACACAACAGAGCCCCAAGAGGGGAAAAATGTATTATTTGTAGACTGTACAGTCCCAGCTGCTCGTGCTGCAGTACTTGGAATTCGGATTTTCATGGGCAGGCAATTCCGCGTGCAGACAGACCACGCTGTTATATCGTATCAGTTTCCCCACTATGGGAACACGCTGGCCTCCTTTATCTTCCATAAGAAGACAGAGGGGGCATCTGTCAATGGAGCGAGCTCTGCAAGCAGCCGAATTCTGGCTCTGCTCCCAGTCGGCAAGGCAATGTGTCACATCAGAGTTTCAGGTAAAATGCCACTTGCACTATTGCCAATAAATGTTTCCATTTATTTTTATGCTATCCCTTTAGCTAAATAAGTATCCCAGCAGTGATTCAATAGTTTATTTACGGAAGAAAGTTTATTTATTGTGTTGCGAATACGACCTGCCACACTGAGTAATGACGAAACGCAGACGCCTAACCTCAGTACAGCTGAGACGGTTGTTACGGTTCACTTTTTGTAAATGCTGTGCCTCGTAGAAAATATGTTTAAAATGCGTAACAGCTGTTCGTTGGAAACTGTTTTGAATACTGACGGAATGTGTCAGATGGGGCTTTCATTGTTTCAGTTTTGATCTAAATCTGGCTTTATTGTCACAGCGGTTCAGTTGGGTAAAGAAATTGGGTGTGCTGTGGTACAGAAGAAGTTGGGAGTCACTACGTTCCTCTACAAAGAATGTAGACAAAGTCAAAGTTCAAAATTTAATATGGAGCTCAGATGCTAGCTAACTAGTTATCTTAGCCAGATAGCTAATGGTAAAAAGAAGCATCAAGCCATTAAATGTAGCTATAATATGAGTTTGTAAATCAAGCTGGGTGAGTGCTTGTGCCAACACCATAGCAATTTTTTTTATTTTTATTAGGTGATTTTACCCCGTTTGTCTTCCAATTACTCCCGCTGTGCTTAGTTCAATCCCCTCCCTCGTAGCCCTGTGACTGGCAGTGACAATGGCGAATTGCTGCCTCCTCCGAGACAGCACTCATAGTGCTGTCGACTGTAATCCCGGCACCCCAGAACCACTCCTGTGCGCAGCGAACTGTGTCGGCTTCCCTCCCCCTTTTCAAATATACTTCTTGTCCACAACAAGCATCTCTTGCAGTGTAATAAAATGTAAAAACGATCTGTCCTGTCCACGTGATGTACACATGGTATTTGTATAAAATTGAATTTCTTTGTTCAATAAATAAATGCTGGTGCTCCTTAGATTTTAGTTGGCGCTGCTAATTTCTTGGATCTTAGGGGGCACCAGTGCTCAAAAGTGTTCATTTTGAACCTTGGGAAAAGGCCCAGACAAGTACACCCAAATCAAGCATTAAAAAAAAATTAAATGCTTGATTTGGGTGCTCGTTTTTACAGTATCGAAGCATATCGATGCCACCAGATTTCCCAAAGACCGACATCGGCCAATACATGGGTGTAAGCGATGAATTGGGTCAAGCTCAAACATTGATTACCAGAAAAGCTGACCCCACACCCAGCTATTCAGTGTGTTCCGTTAATTTCCTGCCATTTGTACATCACTTTTTACATTTAAAAGCAGTTAAAATCAGTGGCCTTGTTGTCAAAAGTAGCAATTCAGTTTTCCTGTCTGTGAAGTCCCACAGGGTCCCCCTTACCCTGCCAATGACTCCTGATTCTCTTCCTCGTATCGTCGCTTCACTCGTCCTTTTACCGTGCGTGTGCGTGTGTGCATGCATGCAAAAATTAATTATCAGCAGTCCGAGCTTAAATACAATAATTAAGAGAATTGCAGGGCGGTAGGGGCAAGGAAAGGGAAGGCATAAATACCAGGAGTTTAGTTGCCAAGGCCAAGCTCACTATTTTCTTTAAAAAAAACAAAAAAACTGCAACCCCCCGTCCATGTCTGGTCTATTTGGACAGGAAATGGTTGGTCTGGGACTGAACCAACTTCTCCATGTGGGGGAACTGTTCCATACCATACTGCTATTGCTCATATACGCACAAACACACATACACTCACATAGACTTGTGTGTATGTATACACACACAACTCTTTTGTTCCCGTTTCACACATTGTGAGAAGGGAAGTTCTGTGCGTCTGACCAGGTGAATGGGTGGGCGGGAGGGAGAAAGAAAGAAAGAAAGAAAGGAGTGACAGATGGAGAGGTGGACAGGGAGAGAGCAATGGAGAAGTGGTAGGAAGAGGGAGGAGGGAATCGGGGTCAATAGTTCAGTTGGCAGAGTCTGTTACATTCCTGAGCTGAGAGAGAACGAAAGAATGTGAGAAAGAGCAGGGGGGGAAAAACAAGTGTCCACAGGAGGGAGAAAGTTGGGAGAAGTCAAAAAAAAAAAAGAAAAAAAGAAAAAGTAGGACAGGAGAGGGAGCAAAGCTGAGAGAGCAAGAGGAGGGGGAGAGAGAGAGTGAGGGGGGGGGGAAGGGAAGAGAGAGAGGGAGGGGAAAATGAGAGGGAGAGAAGTATTTGGGGAGGTGGAGAGGTGTAGTGGTTTATGTGATAGACAGACTGTAAGGCAGGCATGGCCAACCCTGGTCTTTGAGAGCTGAAGTGTGTGCTGGTCTTTGTTACATTGGCAATAAATAATCAGTTCAAGCAGTTGATTATGCGGTTCAATCACATCATAGTTTCCTCTGTTTAAATTGGTTTCTGATTTTAAGGCATTAATGGGCATTAATATGGAGTTGGACCCCCCTTTGACAGCTGGCACTCTTCTGGGAAGGCTTTCCACAAGATTTTGGAGTGTATCTGTGGGAATTTGTGCCCATTCAGCCAAAAGCGCATCTGTGAGGTCAGGCGCTGATGTTGGACGAGAAGGCCTGGCTCGCAATCGGTGTTCTAATTCCTCCCAAAGGTGTTCAATGGGGTTGAGGTCAGGGCTCTGTGCAGGCCAATCGAGTTCCTCCACACCAAACTTGTCTAACCATGTCTTTATGGACCTCGCTTTGTGCACAGGGGCACAGTCATGCTGGAACAGCAAAGGGCCTTCCCCAAACTGTTGCCACAAAGTTGGAAGCGCCCAATTGGTTAAGATGCCTTCGTATCCTGTAGCATTAAGAATACCCTTCACTGAAACTAACTGGCCTGAACTCAATAATTAGTAGGGGTGTCCACTGACCTTTGGCCATATAGTGTAGCTGGGAGGATGAGTCACTCTTGAGTGGGAGGGATATCAGTGTGTATATATGAGAGGGAAGGATGAGTGTGTCTGAGAGAACGCTATAGAGATGAGTGCACGTGTGCGTGCGTGCGAGCGAGAGGGAGAGCGAGAGAAAGGGGGAGAGAATGAAAGAAAAGAGGTGAGGGATGTGAGAGCGAGAGGGGGAGAGGGATGAGAAGGAGACAGAGAGCTGACGGGGTCTTCTTTAATACAGTGCTGGAGTGATGGTGCTGAAAGCTGTACTTATGCCCTGTGGAGCTCGCAGTGACAGAACACACTCTCCCATTACCAGCTCCATGCCTCATGGAATGTGCAGGCCGACCGCTCGCCACGGATAGACGTTGCCTCCCCCTGCTGGTTTTCTGGGGGAACTACAGGTGTTTTTGTATTCCCCTACGTGGTCGTTTAGCATTCGGTTCGTCCAGGAAATCGCGTCTGGTTCGCGCGGTCTGTCGTTGTTCCGCCGGTCCAGATAAGAAGGCGGGACTTCGAGCCGACGCCGGCCTGCACATCCCGGTTCCGTTGCTGCACGTTTGTTTGTTTGTTTGCGCCTCCCTCTGACCGCGCGCCTCTCCCGCAGTGCTCAGTATCCGGGGCGTGCAGGAAGAGGACCCCCCCGATCCCCAGATCATGCGTCTGGACAACATGCTGCTGGCGGAGGGCGTGTCCGGCCCCGAGAAGGGCGGCGGCTCGGCGGCGGCGGCGGCAGCTGCGGCCGCTGCAGGGGGGTCGCCAAACGACGGCAGCATCGAGCACTCGGACTACAGAGCCAAGCTGGCCCAGATCCGCCAGATCTACCACTCGGAGCTGGAGAAGTACGAGCAGGTAAGGTGGACATGGGTTTATAAAGGTAGAGCATTACATTACATTACACTACATTACATTACACTACACTACACTACACTACACTACACTACACTACACTAAGGCATTACACTACACTACACTACATTACACTACACTACACTACATTACAATACATTACAATACATTACATTACACTACACTACATTACACTACATTACATTACATTACAGGCATTTAGCAGACGCTCTTATCCAGAGCGACTTACAGTTTACAATCCATTTATACAGCTGGATATTAACTGAAGCAATTCAGGTTAAGTACCTTGCTCAAGGGTACAACGGCAGTGTCCCACCTGGGGATTGAACCTGCAACCTTAACGTTACAAACCCAGTTCCCTAACCATTATACCACACTGCCATTAGATGTTTGTTTGGTTTTTTCCTCCCTCCCCCTTTATGACGGAGTGAGAGATGGCGTTTATAAAGATGGGGCGAGTGACGGGTTTATCGAAGTGCGGAGTGAGGCAAAAGCTTTGTGAGGATGTAGAGAGAGGCGTTTGTTGAGAGAGAAACTGTCTTCCTCTGAATTTGGGGCTTCAGCGAAGCCTGGATCTGCTAGGGGATCTGCTAGGGGAATACTGTCAGAATTGGGCCCTGGCAGTATACCTGACCCAAAAAAAGGGACTTTATTGTATTTTTGATTATTCCATTTCCAAAAAAAGCCCAGACTTGAGTTCCAGGAGAAAGAATGAAACTGTTCCCCTTTCTCCCAGGCGTGCAGTGAATTCACCAACCATGTGATGAACCTGCTGAGGGAGCAGTCTCGAACCCGGCCCATCTCGCCCAAGGAGATCGAGCGCATGGTGGGCATCATCCACCGCAAGTTCAGCTCCATCCAGATGCAGCTCAAGCAGAGCACCTGCGAGGCCGTCATGATCCTGCGCTCCAGATTTCTCGATGCCAGGTCTGTGAGCGCGAGAACAGCTGTGTGTGTGTGTGTGTGTGTGTGTGTGTGTGTGTGTGTGTGTGTGTGTGTGTGTGTGTGTGTGTGTGTGTGTGTGTGTGTGCGCGTGTGCGCGCGTGTGTGTGTGTGTGTGTGCGCGTGTGTGCGTGCGTGCGAGAGAGTGAGTGGGTGTGCATGAACATGAGCGTGTGCGTGCGTGTAAGTCAGAAGCCGGCTGGCTGACAAGTGTATGCATGTGCAAGTGCGCTTGTGTATGCGAGAGTGTCTGCTAGTTCCTTATGGGCCATTCTCGTGCGTTTCAGACGCAAGAGGCGCAACTTCAACAAGCAGGCGACGGAGGTGTTAAACGAGTACTTCTACTCCCACCTCTCGAACCCGTACCCCAGCGAGGAGGCAAAGGAGGAGCTTGCCAAGAAGTGCGCCATCACCGTCTCTCAGGTAAAGGGTCAAGGGTCAGACAGTGGTCATGTTTCCATGACAGCGCTCCGACACTCAAGCCCGCTGCCGCTTTGAGCCAAAGAGGCATTATTATTTAATTAGATCTTCAATTCCCAAACTGTAGGTCACCCTGAGTGCACAACTTTGTGTGATCGAGGGAGACCGCAGCAAACGGTAGACAATTATTTTCAATAAAAAATAAAAATAAACTTTCTATATGCAACTTATATAACATGTATTGCTGTGGTGTTTTCCAGTGGGATGCCTCTGCAGCTAGGCAGCCAGCCACTGATTCTGTCATACTGTACCTGTCATAAATCATGCAGCTACTTGTCTAGTTAGCTACGGTGCTTATTTTCATTTGTGTCCAGTTGTAGGCATGCGTCATAAATCCATGCATCCTTTGCAAGAGTTGAACAAGAATGACTATTTCCAAGATCACATTGGAACAATCATAGTTAGCGGAGATTGCTCCCCAGTTGTGTGAGCTCGATGCGACCCCTCCTCCCCAGGTCTCGAACTGGTTTGGAAACAAGAGAATTCGGTACAAGAAGAACATCGGCAAGTTCCAGGAAGAAGCCAACCTCTACGCCGTCAAAACTGCCGTGGACGCAGCCAGCGTTTCGGCCCAGGCCAGCCAGGCGAACTCTCCAGCCACGCCGAACTCAGGTACTGCCGCAGACACACACACACACAGGCCCGCCCTCAGACCTGCACACACACACACACACACACCCTACGCACACTTAACACGCTTTCTCTCTTCCCCCCGTTCTCCAGTCACTCGTTCTTTTCTCTCTTGCTCGGTCACACGCACAGAAGTGACCACAGGCACGACAGTCCATAATAAACGGCATGTCCCCCAGTGTGCGGAGTCGGCACAAAATGTCTGTGCCCCCCCCCCTCACCCTCCTCTCGCAGCTCAACACCTCCGCTGCTCTCCCTGCCTTGAAGGAATCTCTCTACAGCTGGGACCCAGCTGGCTCATTATTCCCCTGTGTATAAAATCCAGGCGCATCTCGGTGATATTTTGATGGTGTGTAAAAACAACTAGAAGCAGTGCTACTGCCCTCCTGTGGTGCCCTCTGGTGGCCATGCAAAGCAGTGTAAAGGGGGGCTCACTGAAAACGGGGTGTGTGTCAGATTGAAGCATAGGTATCCGTTGTTGGTTCGATTTAGGGAAGGTCACAGTTTGCTAGTACTCTACCTAGGTAGCTAACGTTACCCACCGAACTACGTATCATACGGAAAACAATTCAATAAAACTTTATTTTATTTTATTTTTCATTAAAATTTCAACATTTATTTTTACAAAAACATGATTTTTGTAGGACATCTAATGCAATTTTTTTGCTAACATTTATAATGCTGTTTCTAGTTAGCCTCTTAGGTTTTGCGAGGTAAATGAACACTTTTGGTAACCTGTCATACTAAGCTGATAGCCTGATGGTCTGTGAGGTAAATAAATGCACATATTTCTTACTAAGCTGATAGATCTGTGTTCACACACTGATAGTGTGCCAGGCCAACGCTCACCATCACCGTTGTCCTCCATCTTGTTGCAAAATGCTACTGAATTCCAGCTCCCGCTCCACTCAATGGCTGATGCATTACCATGTCAGAGGGCACTTCATCAAAAGTTCAACTCTGGTGAACTTTTATAGTAGACAACGGAGCGTTGTTTTCCTACGATGCCGTGCGCCGATCTCTTGTCGGCCGCCAACACACTACTCTCATTGAAAACGTTGACAAGAACGCTTGTTTGAACCCCCCGTGAAGCTCAGAGCAACAGAGATTGAAGTTGCGAGTATTCTAGCGCATTGACCGCTTTGGAGAAGACCCAGGAGTGGGTTTCATGGGGGAGTTGGATGACTTGTCAGTCACTTTGAATTAAATGGTGGTCCGTGGACAAATTTTGGCTGCATTTACACTGTGTGTGTGTGTGTGTGTGTGTGTGTGTGTGTGTGTGTGTGTGCAGTTGATACCACATGCTGGATGATGATTATTTGTTTTGCAGCATGTTGAGATGTGTGAAGATTTTGTAATGTTTGGATTATTTTTGTGTATGTTGTGTTAACACGTTATGCCAGACGGGTGTTTAGGGTTCCTGTTCTCACAATGTGACCAACTCACAAATTCGCAAAAATTCTGAAAATCAAAAAAATGTACATATTATACCAATCTATGTAGTACTATGAGTTACTGGGTATGGTAACATTTCAGTTGAAATTGCGTGGAACTGTAAACATGAAGTCTTGAATGAAAACTGCAGTCCGAATGCAGGCCATTTTCTAAGAGCAAACAAACCCGCAGCTATGACCCTTTTTATTGTAATATATATATTTTTTTAACTTGGTTTCTGAAAAAATCTGTCCGTCCCCTCCATCACACCCCGCTCCTTATCACTGCGCTGCCCCCTCACCACACGTGCCCTTTCACCCCGGTGCCTGATGGCCACTGATACTCTCACCCCATGTGCCCTTTGACCCTGGGGCAGCCAGGTGCCTGATGGGCACTGACCCTCCCACTCTCCGTGCCCTTTGACCCCGGTGCAGCTGCATGCCTGATGGGCACTGACCACCCCCCCCCCGCGTGCCCTTTGACGCCGGCACAAGCGTGTGCCTGACGGGCTGCGTGTGTCGCCCCCCGCAGGGTCGTCAGGGTCATACAGCCTGTCTCACACAGGAGACGCCTACTTCAGCCTGCGCTCGCTCAACGGGGAGGCCTTCAGCGTTGGCCCCTCCCTCCTGCAGCCACAGGTAGGCCCACTCAGAGACCCCCCCCCCCCTCCCCAAGTACCTCTCCTCACATCCAGCCCCCACCCCGTCACACCCTCAGCCCCACCCACGATCCCGCCCTGAATACATGTACCTGTTCTTTCACACCTGCCACCCCCCCCAAATCTACCCCTCACGTGCCTGCTGCCACAGGTCAGCCTTGAACACGCCCCCGCTGTGCCCTGACCACGCCAATGTCCCGAAATTCACCCTCCATTACATTCTCTCCATCATCATCCCCCCACCCCCAACGTTACTGCTCCACTCCCACCCCCAAAGTACTGCTCCCAAACCCAAACCCACGAACTGCACAGAGATTCACCAGGCAAATATGGGATAGATGGACAGACTCATCTGGTCACTGTTAGACTGACAGACAGATGGACAGACTCATCTGGTCAGTGTTAGACTGACAGACAGATGGACAGACTCATCTGGTCAGTGTAAGACTGACAGACAGATGGACAGACTCATCTGGTCAGTGTGAGACTGACAGACAGATGGACAGACTCACCTGGTCAGTGTAAGACTGACAGACAGATGGACAGACTCATCTACATCTCTGCTGTAAAGCACTTTGGGCTGCAATTTTGTATGAAAGGTGCTATATAAATAAAGTTTATTATTATTATTATTTTCTGGTCAGTGTGTGGATCTCCAGGGCCCGGGATTGGACTCTGGTGCAGGAATGCCACTGGTTAATTGATTACTGGATGTAACGTTAGAATTTTGGAGCATTTAGTTCAGGCCTGGGATTCAAGCCTATCGGGGCCCTGGGATTGGGGGCTGAACCGTTTGCTGCAGTGGTTCCACACCAAACCAGTGGAAAACAGCCGCTGGAACATTTTTAGCTTCGTTGGCTTTTCTGGTGGTCGTCTTTGCAGCCTCGCCTTGAGAACGCTGACGCTTTGGCTGCGGTTTCCGGACGTTCTAAGAAAGCCGCCACGCTTCGAAGGCCTGTGCTATTGAATGGATGAACCGGTTCGACTTGAGAAGTCGGTGTGCGTGCACGTAATTGCGTTAATGATAATAACGTTCACGAAGCCTCGCTTCAGGGGCTCTGCGGCATGGATGAAATCTGAGGACGCTGTAGGGTCCGAGTGGGAGAAGAGATTTCTCAGTGCTGCACACGTTTTAGGACTGAATGAGGGTTACCTGCAGTATTCCAGCGCATCACAGGAAGAAGCCCATCCGAATTACAACACTTGTTCAAACTGCCTCTGTGGCGGTTGCTATAAAACATAATAAATAATATAATAAAACTATAATATATATATACGCTATGCTATAAAATGTGACTTTATAGAAGGTGAGGAGGAGATCATTTTCCTCTGTGACTCTGCTGATGTTGTTCAGCTTTAAACTCCCATTAGTGATCTGAGCCGCTGAGCTGGAAACCTCCATGTGGGGGAGTCCTAGTGTGGGTGCGTGCTTGTTTGTTTGTTTGTTTGAGGCCCTTGTGGTGAGAATGAGTATTGGCCCCTTGTGGTGAGAATGAGTATTGGCCCCTTGTGGTGAGAATGAGTATTGGCCCCCTGCTGTAATTTCGCTCCCTTCTGTCTCCTGTAGGTGGATACCCTGCGCCATGCTACACACCTGACGGCCGGCTATGAGGACCTGTTAGGAAGTGCCCCGTACCCCCTTAACCGCCTGGACGTGAGTGCAAAGAAACACACACGCACACACACACACACACACACACACATACACCACACACCACACACGCACACACACACACACACACCACACACACACACACACACACACACATCATCACGTACTCCCAAGTATGCACACACACCATGACACACATTAACAAGCCTGCACTCACTTACTCACCAACAAGCATACACAAATACCTGGTTGGTTGAACACCTGATTCTGATGGTTGCATGGCTTTTTTTAATTTGGACTAGTGATACTTTTAGATGCAGTTTATTTATTTCTAGTGTCTGCAGCAATGTAAGGTGAATTTCAACATTTTCACTCTTGTCAGTAGATTCAAAAGCCAAGGAACACACCCATACACCCATAACAAACAGACTTATCATATTTCATATTTCCTTACCAAATCAATCTTTACCTTCTTCTTTCTGCCCCCCTTCCTCTTTCTCTCTTTTGCTCTGTCTCTCTCTTTCTCTCTCTCTCTCTCTCTCTCTGTTTTGCTCTCTCTCTCTCTTTTTCTCTCTCTTTCTCTCTCTCTGTCTCTCTGTGTAGGACAGCACCAATCCTTCCTCCATCACCTCTCCTGCCGGAGCACCCAGCAGCGTCCACTCAGACACCTCCAACTGAGACATGACACCGACCACCGCGGACTCCTCCCCTTCCCTCTAAACCCCTCCCCCTCGCTGTGACACGACACCGACTGCCACAGACTCCTCCCCTTTCCTCTGAACTCCTTCCACTCCTTTGTCCTCCTGCTAAAACCTAAAGCCCACCTTTTCCTTCAGTTGTCCCTCATTGGACCCTGTATTCTTCCCCTCTCATGAACTGGATTGTGATTGGACAATAAAGCAGGAAGCCCTACCCCCAAAGGAGGAGGAGCTGGAGAAATGGATGGATGGATGGAGGGGGAGGGGAGGGGTGGGGGTTGGACCTGAGGTCAAGAAGGTGCAACTCCTCACCCAAAAGACCTCCGGGGCAAACAGACTATTGTGTACACACACACAAACGTGTATATGTCCATATTAGACTACACACACATCTCACTTCCACACAGTGTTGTTAACGTGTTGCGGTTGTATTGACCTCTGAGATGACTGCTTGCAGGGAGAGTTTTGCTTGTGTGTGCGCGTGGGTGTGTGTGTTTGTGTGTTTGTGTGCGTGCGTGTGCATGTGCGCATGTATGTAACCGTCAACAGACCTCAGTGGTTTCCACGGAGACGATTTTCCCCATTTCATCAGGAACTTTGCCCCTGCCACTCGTACCAAAGTGCTGCATCCTTGAACTCAAGTCCCAGTCTAACGAGCAGAAACCAAGTCGTCCTTCACCTTTCCACCAGTACTGTTACCTGCACCTCTGTACCAGGACAGTTACCTTCACCTTCACCGTGACCATTTACCTTTGGCCCTTTCCCATTACTGTTCCCTGTTATTCAGCGGCCAGAACTGGCCTCTTCAACCGAAGGTTCGACACACGCACGGTGCACACAGGCGCCCGCGCTCACATAGTCATACACAAACTCACACTTGCTCACTCCCTCACGTGCACACGCATACATACACTTACGAACGGGCTCGCGCATACACACACACACACACACGTACACACTGCAACACCTGCAATTACTCAAAAGCAAGGCAAGCACAAGTGTGGGTGTAGCGGCTGTTGGTGTGGCTGTCCTGTGTGGAACTAAAGGGAGAGCGAGAGAGAGAGAGGGGTGCGGGAGTAGATTCAGTCGGCGTCTTGGTAGTTAGTTTTCAGAAGCTGTGATAGTTGTTTTTTAAGCCTTTTTAATAACATCGCATTTCTTTCTTTCTCTCATTTGATAGAATTTAGTCTATAGTAGCTTTTTTCTAATGCTGTTTCACAAAGAATGCACCAGCCACCAAATAAAACTAGTTTAAAATAACATTAACTACAGTATGTTTTAAAGGGAAGGGTTGGGTGAAGATGTTAAATAGACAAAAAGAAAAAGTAAAAAAAAAAAAAAAAAAAAAAAAAAGGATAATAATAAAATAAAATGTGACTGTCTTCCATGCATGTAGGCCTATGTAGGTGTTTTAGTGATTGTTCATTTTATTTCCTGATTATATTTTCTTTTCTTTCAACTTTACAATAGACAAATATACAAAGAGAAAAAATGACAATGACCAAAAATGAATACATTCACAGCACATCCATAATTACATAAACCACTTTAATCATTAGGAAACACTAGCCTTGTGCCACATCCCATATTTTCACACCCGTGTCCTCCTGCCACTAGGGGGTGATGTTCAGTTTCAGTGAGTCAAACCCTCTGCACAGGGTCTGGCCCCCTACTACCCATGACCCAGAGGCCGTAACAACCCACTGCTGCTTTCTAATATTAAGCCAAAAATGGTATTGATAATGAAACTGATACTCACTCTTTAAGAGCTAGTGATGATGGATCAAGACCGATCATTTTGTTTTGGGGGGTAGGCAAGTTGAGGAATGGTTTATGTCCGTCTATGTGTGCGCGCGCGTGCATGCATGCGTGTTTGTATATATCATGTTTTCTTCGTTATTTTGTCCTGCTTTAGGTCAAAAAACATTTTTGGTCAATATTTTTGGTTTCCTAAACTCCCGTCTGTGTTTCTGAGCAGATGGGAGCTTATATCCGATCGAGCAGACTCGTGTCCACGGGAAAGGTCATGTAACCAGCATCTCGACGCTGTCTCTCATTCCACAACCGTATTCTGCTCCACGGACGGTGCCGAGGGGCTTCAGAAACTCCAGCAGTCGCACGAATGTCGTCTTCTCTCCGGAACCATTTGTTAACGAAACCTCGCAATAAAGGGCTTTTCTCCATTTTTGAACTTAACCAAAAAAAAAAAATCAATAAAAACGACACGGTGGTCACAGCAGCTCTCAGTCAGAACAGAAGCCAGCACCCCAAAACATTGCGATCTCGTCAGACGATAGATTTAAAGGCGAAAGATGTACACTAAGGCTTACAGAAATGCTGGGTTGTTTTGATAAGGGGGAGGGAGTTATACATATCACTGTAGAACCATGGACTAAACCATGTTGAAGTGTAAATTCATTTTTTTTAAATTTTTTGGGGGTTTTTGTTTTGTTTATACAATGTACGCTGATGAGCAAACGTCTGGGGTGGGTGTGGGGGGTGGGTGCCTTTTAACCATGGTAACCATGTTCTGTATTTACTGTTCCATTATACACGCTGACTGTTATAGTAATGCTTTTACTACACCAAATTAATTTTGTGGGGTTTTTTTCTTTCTATGCCACTTATCTGTGGATGTCACTGTACAGATTGTGGAATGTTTCAATGCTTCCTTTTCTTTTCTTTTTTTTTTTTTGGTAATGGTGTTTTTTGGGTTGTTGTTTTTTAAAAAATAAGTTTAGGGGATACTTGGCCTTGTGCTCTTAAACAAGTGCAATGTATGTTTGTTTGTGGTTTTTTTTTTGTTTTGTTTTTTTTAATTGCTTTTTTTTTTTTTTACTTTTGATTCTGGCTTCTTGGATTGTTTCTCCTGGTGTGTGGTGGTCGTGGGGCTGGAGTTTGAGTTTGGTGCTGTGCATACCTCAATTGGACGATTGAACAGGACCCGCTATTAACCTACGTACTTCCAACGCCAATAACCAAGATGACACGTTACACCAACACAATGTTTCTGTGGCAGCGCGTTCTCGCTCTGCCGCAGTGTTGCTGTGACGTTGCCAGCATGCTATGCGGTGGCAGGGCTTGTGAGTGGCACCTGATCACAGGTGAATGTCTTCATTCGGACAGTGCGACTCAGTCCTTTCTAAGAACAGTTCGCTTATTTGTTTACAATTATTGTTCTTCAACTACTCGTTGAGATTAGGTCCGCTGTTCACCCGCTCCTGGAGGTTGAAAGACAGCTGTTACAGCTGGTGGAGCAGATTGAGGGCCCTCCCCTTTTCTAGTTTTTGTTATGCTTTCTTCTGCGTGCCCCCAAGAGAGTGGATTCCATCCCCCAATCCCACACTCTTCCAAAGATGAACAGACATTATTTTTACAATTTAACGTTCTTGTTCTTTGCACATAATCCGTTCACTCCCACTTTGTGGTTCTGTCCTCGCCAGCAAGCCATAGCCTGGGAAAGTAGTTTTATTATTTTTTTTTTTAATGCTTTTGGTTCGCAACAGCCCCCATGGGCAACAGCAACAGTCCCAACAGTCCCAATACCGAGTTCCCGTTAGGATACAAAGTTTGGCACTTCCTAACATCCTCTGTATTTCCCCCGAAAAAACTCCTGCAGCCAGGAAGGCGGTGATCACTGACCCACAGCACCAAATCAAATGAAGCAGATCCTTCTCACTACTTTTTATTTTTGTTTCATTAATATGTCTACCCTCCTCCCTCCTTTCTGCATTCATCCATCCCCTGGCCCTGCGTCCTCTCTACCTCTCCCCCTCCATCCCTCTTGTACATAGATGCCATCGTTTCCAGACCGAAGAGTCTGTATTAACTCCTTTTATACCTCAACTTTAGGAGATCTGTTCTAGGAAGAGATTAATGCAAAAGAAAAAAAAATATGACAACCAATGTAGTGTTCCTTATTAGAAAAAAAAACTAATAAAAGAAATCTAGTGTGCTTTTTTTTTTTTTTTTTGTGGGAATAGTTATTTTGGGGTGTTTGCTTCTTTTAATGGGAACAACGATCTTTAGTCACTACATCTAAACTATTGTGACGTTTAAAAATATTAATAAAAAAAAATAAAGGATCGAGATTGTCTGTCTTCATTTCCGTCTTGCTTTCCAAACGCATGCCATCCAAACGGGCCTGTCATCCGCATGTCTGTGGCTGTGCAGAGGCTGCTGTCTGGGCCGATCACTCAAGAGTCTCTTAAGGCTGTGATCCTGCCCTAACTGAAAGCTAACCCTGCCTCTGGTTTGGTGAAATGCACTATGGGTAGTATGTGCAGAGGATGACCTGCCTTTACCTTTTATGTTTGCCCCTTAATGCCCCCTCAGGGAGGTGGTTACTGCCCCAGTGAGGGGGATTCATGCGCTGAAGAGCGGTCGTTCACATTACCTCGTGAGTAAATAATTAATTCTCTTCCACCATATTTTGTCTTTTATGTTTAGTTTTAGGGTGAGGAGGAATATCCATATTTGTGCTGCTGTTCCTGATCTGGATTGATCACAACAGGAATGTGAAGACCGATTCTGAGTATGCGCACATCAGCCGCACACCAGGTCCTATACGTGTTGTTAACTGGAAGCACCTACGTGTAAAGGATACTTCTGCAGTGCCTGTACCCTGTCTCACCTGGGGGCCTGTCAGTACATCAGTAGTGCAGCTATACTGTCCACGACACTGCAACAGCACAGTTTGGATGGCGGCCTGCTTTGTTTGCAGCAGGGTTAAAACTCTCAGGAAGAGGGCCTCCCGCGTGGTCCAGTGGTTACAACGTTCGACACCGGCCACGGAGACCGGGGTTCGATTCCCCGTCTCGCCAGAATCGGCTCTGGTGAGACAAAGCCAGGAGTGGCACCAGGAGTGGCGATTGGCTGTCTGCGCCAGGGAGCAGGGAGGGAAACCGATATGAGTTTGCTGCGTATAGGAGTGGCTCTGTGTACCGGAGTTATAGTCGACGGCTTGGCGAGTGCCGTCTCGGAGGAGCGGCACACCGCCTTTGTCACTGCCGGTCTCAGGGCTACGGCAGCAAACTCACAATACGAGAGGGGGATTGACATAAAATAGCGGGTGTAATTGGTTACTCAAATTTGAAAAAATCTGAGAACAAAGGTAAAAAATCATCATATCATCAGAGCAGCAGGGGCAGTGAGCAACCATAATGCCAGAGCAATTTGTCAATACGTTACTGAATGAAGACGGTAGGATTGTCTTATATTAAATGCCTGACATCATATAATTTGAGGATAATCTCTATTTTGCAGTAGTGAGGCAGACAGACAGGCAGCATCAGGGGCAGTGAGCACATCATCATCATCACTGCCATCATCATGACATCATCAGAGCATCAGGGGCAGTGAGCACATCATCATCATCATCACTGTCATCATCATGACATCATCAGGGGCAGTGAGCACATCATCATCATCACTGCCATCATCATGACATCATCAGGGGCAGTGAGCACATCATCATCATCATCACTGTCATCATCATGACATCATCAGAGCATCGGGCAGTGAGCACATCATCATCATCATCATCACTGTCATCATCATGACATCATCAGAGCATCAGGGGCAGTGAGCACATCATCATCATCATCACTGTCATCATCATGACATCATAAGAACAGCAGGGGCAGTGAGCACATCATCATCATCATCACTGTCATCATCATGACATCATAAGAACAGCAGGGGCAGTCAGCATTATCACCGGAGCGACAGAGAAGCCCCCCCGGGCCTCAACTTCACCTGTTACCACTGGTGTGTGTGCAGTATGTGTGTGTGTGTGTGTGTGTGTGTGTGCAGAGTGTGTGTGTGTGTGCAGAATGTGTGCGTGTGTGCAGAATGTGTGCGTGTGCAGTGTGTGTGTGTGCAGTGTGTGTGTGTATGCAGTATGTGTGTGTGTGCAGTATGTGTGTGTATGCAGTGTGTGTGTGTGCAGTGTGTGTGTGCAGTGTGTGTATGCAGTATGTGTGTGTGTATGCAGTATGTGTGTATGTAGTGTGTGTGTGGATGCAGTATGTGTGTATATGCAGTGTGTGTGTGTATGCAGTATGTGTGTGTGTGTGTGTGTGTGTGTGTGTGTGTGTGTGTGTGTGTGAGAGAGTGTGAGAGTGAGAGTGTGATGAGCTGTTTAGTCGGGGAGGTTGTCGCTGGTCCGGCAGGCTGCAGCGGGCGTTTCTGATTTGGCCAGTGAGGTCAGAGTGGCTCTCCTCTTGCTCCTCCGGGAGGACAGGTAATTTTTCAGTTTCAGGTACATCTGCAACATTGTGACACAACTATTACTATTACTGGCACCGAAAAACCACAGTATTACCTATTTTTAACTTAATTTCTCCCAGTGGGCTTTTTATTTCATGCCATGGATTAACGTTTTTGGGAACTACGAGATGTGTGGGTACACCAAGTCGAGGGTACCTGGTGGACCTTCTATTTAAAATTTAAAAGTAGACATCACCAATATAGACATCATGGTGATGCTGATTAGTTTAGGCCTTCAAATCAGCATCACCCTGATGTCTATATTGGCTGGCTAGAGGAATCTGTCAAGATGATGAAAACAAACATATTTAATATAATATATAATAATATAATAATATACGCCATTTAGCGGACGCTTTTATCCAAAGTGACTTACAGTAGTGAATGCATACATTTTTCAGTATATGTGGCCCCAGTGGGAAATGAACCCACAACCTAAGCGTTGCCGACGCTATGCTCTACCAACTGAGCCACACAGAACCACAAATGGATATTTTAATCCAATCAGTTTAGTCTTTTTTTGCTGTAAGGCGGGATTTACAGTGACTCTCTCCACAGGAGCGCTAGTTAAATTTCTACTATTCCAATGTTCATTTGCTGCCATTACTGCCTGTCAAGTACTGTCTGCCATTTGTTTTACAGGGCTTGGCAATGGGGCAGATTCTGTGTGAGACAACAGTTTAAAATATATATATAGCTATATACAGAGTATTCATTTTTTTCTGGAAAACAATTATTTTGGACAAAACCAATATTTAATATACCATTTAAATTTATCAAGTGTTAAATAGGACCATTCCTTGCCATCTTGTTTAGAATATTGTTTATTTCAAGAGCAAATCCTCTCCCAACTGAAATGTACATTGTCAATGTTCCCCTCCGTTAGATGTTGCCAATTAGGCCTTGAGATGGGAGATCTACAGGCCTTGTATATTGATCATGTGATTCACTCTGAAGAGATGGTAGTAAAAATATATTTTGGTGAATTCTAAATCATTTTGTAATGTATTTCTGCATTTGCGCAACACTAGAACTGTATTTCATGTTCTTTACATTACATTTTAGAATTAATCAAGTTTTTAATCACAAATTAATCTACGATTAATCACAGCCCAATCACATGCAATTAACTTGATTACATTTTCAAAGGATAATGATAATCGATAATCACAGGATCACAGCCTCAATACATGCACGCACACACACACACACACACACACACACACACGCAGACGTGCACACACCCACTGCAGTTAAAGGGTCCATTAGCCTCATGCAGGTTTGGTGTGGTTGTTACCGGACGCCTCAGGAAGTACCTCTTGCTTCAGTGAATTTATTTGGGTGCCCAGGGGCTCCCCCTGCTGCTCCCCCTGCTGCTCGGAGCTGCTCCTGCAGCAGCAGCAGAGGATGCGTTTGAAGGTGGAGCGCATGTCCTTGTCCCTGAAGGAGTAGATGATGGGGTTCACCAGGGAATTGCACTCAGCCAGGACCAGGCAGTACTTCTCAAAGGACAGGACATAGTGAGCGTCAAAGATCAGCCCGTCCAGCAGCAAAACCACCAGCCCGGGAGTCCAGCAGACCACGAACGCCCCTGTGGAGAGACCTTATCAGTTAGCAGAGCACAAACGCCCCTATAGAGACCTTATCAGTTAGCAGAGCACAAACGCCCCTATAGAGAGACCTTATCCGTTAGCAGAGCACAAACGCCCCTATAGAGAGACCTTATCAGTTAGCAGAGCACACACGCCCCTATAGAGAGACCTTATCAGTTAGCAGAGCACAAACGCCCCTATAGAGAGACCTTATCAGTTAGCAGAGCACAAACGCCCCTATAGAGAGACCTTATCAGTTAGCAGAGCACAAACGCCCCTATAGAGAGACCTCAGCAGTTAGCAGAGCACAAACGCCCCTATAGAGTGTGGAGTAAAAAGAAGAGTGTGTTCTGTACTTTCACAAATAGATGGAGGACGTTGCTGCTATGAGGCCGGCCTATGAATTTGTTGAAATATGACGTTCTTCATTGTGTGTCCTTGTGTATACAATGTAGTAAAAGATGGTGTGTGTTGTGCTGTGTGTGTGTGTGTGTGTTGAAATGTGTGTTCTTCATGTGTGTGAATAATGTAGTACAAGCGATGACAAGATGGGCCTGTGTGTGTGTGTGTGTGTGTGTGTGTGTGTGTGTGTCTGTCTGTGTGTCTGTCTGTGTGTCTGTCTGTCTGTCTCACACATACATATATATATATATATGTGTGTGTGTGTGTGTGTGTTCAGCTCTCACCCAGGATTATAGTGAGGGTCTTCATGAGGTTGATGATGGTGTCCCTGTGCCGGCCCTGGGTGGTGTGCTCCGACATGCAGCGGCTCTTGCGGTGCACGTAGACGAAGATGTGCGTGTACATCACCACCATGACGGTGAAGGTGGTCAGGTTGAGCACGGCCCAGAACACCAGGTAGCTGCGGGTGTACATGGGCGCCATGGTGGAGCAGTGCTCCAGGTCGCACAGGCAGTGCCAGCCCATCATGGGCACCAGGCCCATGACGAAGGCCAGCGCCCAGATGCCCAGGATCAGCAGCACCACGCGCCGGTTGGTCATGTTGCTGTGCAGCTGCATGGTGAAGATGGTCTGGTGGCGCTCCACCGCGATGACCAGCAGGTTGAGCACCGAGGCGGTCAGGCTGGTTTCGACCAGGCCCTGGCGGACGAACCACTGGTGCTTGGTCAGGTTGATGGTCCAGGGCCCCGTGTGGAACATCAGGTACAGGTAGGAGATGCCGGAGAACAGGTCGGACGCTGCCAGGTTGCCCAGCAGGTAATAGATGGGGAAGTGGAAGCGGCGGTTGATGGCGATGCTGGCGATCACTAGGATGTTCAGGAGGATGATGATGATGCACACGCTCAGGCCCAGCCCCAACATCACGCGGTCCTGCATGCGCCAGACTTGGCTGATCAGCTTCCCGCTGTTGTTGTAGAAGAACTCGACCGAGCGGTTGAAGTAGCAGTCTGGTGTGTGGTTGCCATCGTTGCCCATCGTTGATGCCAAGAGGGAGGAGGACGCAGAGCGGGCAGCGAGTGTTTATGAGCCGATAACCTTGACCTTCTCCCGAGTTTAGTCATTCATATTCCAGGCAGGTATGATTGGTGGAACCCAGTTTGATTGGTGTTGCTCGAGTAAAGTTAAAAAAGGTGTGACGTTCTCTATCGCAAAATCTGAAACAAGAAGAACAGGAAATGGTAGTGTATTAATAATAATAATAATAATAATCACATTTACATTTTAAGCATTTAGCAGACGCTCTTATCCAGAGCGACTTACAAGATGTACATTAATAATAATAATATAATATAATAATATATGATTTAGCCTATGCAGGTGAATGCTTTTTTCAGTTCCCAGTGGGGAATGCCAGTGACTGAGCCACACAGAACCACAGACCTGTATGACCTATGTCTTCATAAAAACTCTAATAAAAAAAAAATGTATCAAAGGCAAGTCCATTAAAACAGCGCCGGACACTACCAGCTTCTTCAAAACGGTACAGCTACTAACAAGAAGTATCCTCAATCAGGTGGAGAGCCTGTCCAAACCGTGCCTCTCCCTTTCTGTTGCGGGGTCAGGGAAAAGATCGTTCTCGTCTCTCCATAGACTGAAAACTTGGGTATGAAAAATCTAAATCAAATCAATATTTGGTGTGACTACCCTTTGCCTTCAAACCAGCATCAATTCTTATAGGTACAGGGATTTTGTAGGATTATAGTCAGGTGTATGATTAACCAATTATACCAAACAGGTGCTAATGATCATCAATTTCATATGTAGGTTGAAACACAGTCATTAACAGAAACAGAAACAGCTGTGTAGGAGGCTTAAAACTGGGTGAGGAACAGCCAAACTCTGCTACTAAAGTGAGGTTGTGGAAGACAGTTTCATGTCACAGGTCATACACCATGGCAAGACTGAGCACAGCAACAAGACACAAGATAGTTATACTGCATCAGCAAGATCTCTCCCAGGCAAAGATTTCAAAGCAGACTGGGGTTTCAAGATGTGCTGTTCAAGCTCTTTTGAAGAAGCACAAAGAAACGGGCAATGTTGAGGACCGTAGACACAGTGGTCGGCCAAGGAAACTTAATGCAGCAGATGAAAGACACATCATGCTTACTTCCCTTTGAAATCGGAAGATGTCCAGCAGTGCCATCAACTCAGAACTGGCAGAAACCAGTGGGACCCAGGTACACCCATCTACTGTCTGGAGAAGTCTGGCCAGAAGTGGTCTTCATGGAAGAATTGCAGAAAAAAAGCATGAAAACATAGGAACTGGGGTGCAAAAAAGGTTAGGTGCTCTGGACTGATGAGTCAAAATGAAAATATTTGGCTGTACTGGGGCAGTTTGTTCAGAAAAATTGGCAGCAGGTGCTCTGGAGTGTCTGAGGCAAAAGTGAAATGGTTTGGGTTCCTTGCAGAAGTACTGTTTGTTTAACCTCCTCAAAAACGAAGATTTGCAATTATCATCATGTCACTGCAGGCAACTATTATTGACTATTATTAACTTGACCAGATATTTAAGTTTTTTGTCCATATAGGACAGGTTTCCCTTGATATTACACCACTCGTTTTTCATTACAAAGCACACAAAATGCACGAATTATTCATCAAACTGGCCATGATGGTCATAATGTGCTTTAAAAAAATTTAGCTGGCATGTTTTTAGTATCTTACACATGTAATGTTTGTCTTGCATTTGATGAGGGGCAGATTTGGCACAATAACATCCATTATGACCTGTAACTCACATCAACGGATTGACGGACAACAATGAATCAGAGGTTCATTTTTCACACCCCAATTTTCCAGTTTTTACTGAAATTTAAGCAGTTCAAGTCCAGTGAATAACCTGAAATGGTACAATGGTAAGCGGTAAACTGCCAGAGGTTTAAAAAAAAGTTATTAAAAAAGGCCCTTTTCAGGGAACAAGTAATGGGTTAACGTGGGTTAACAGTCACTCTGTGCAAGTTGCCAACTCTGGATCCAGCAAAAGAGCCCCAGACCATCACGCTTCCTCCTCCATGTTTGACAGTTGGTGTCACACACTGAGGAACCATCCTTTCGCCTACTCAACGGCATACAAAAACCCTGCATGATGAACCGAAGATTTCAATTTTTGATTAATCGGTCCATAAGACCTTCTTCCAGTCTTCAGTAGTCCACTGGCGGTGCTTCGTGGCCCAAGAAAGCCTCTTTTTATTATTTTGCCATCTTAGCAATGGCTTTCTTACTGCCACTCGACCTGCAGCTCGCAGTCTTCTCTTTACAGTTGAAACTGAGACTTCCTTACTTCGACCAGTGTTAAGCTGTGCTTGAAGCTGTTGTCCTGTGAGCCGCCTATCACGCAAGCTGTTGACTCTCATCAACTCTTGTCTTCTGATTTTGTTATGACTTTGGGTCTGCCAGACCTCTTCCTGTCAGAGTTTCCTCCAGTTTTCCTTTTGATGGTGTAGGAAACTACTCACTGCCATAAAATTAACATTATTTTTCAGTTTTTGGTAACCTAAACTCCCCCCCCCTCTGGTAGTTTACCACTTACCTTTGTACCATTTCAGGTTATTCACTGGAATTGAACTGCTTAAATTTCAGTAAAAACTGGAAAAAGGGGGTGTTCTAAAACTTTTGACCGGTAGTGTATGTTCAACATTGTCCTCAGTTTCAGACACTTCCTCCTCTATTTCACTGTCATTATCACTGTCTAGGAGTACAGCAAGGGCTTCACTGGGGTAACCTTTTTTTAAAATATATTTATAAACATGCCTTTAGTTCAAATAAAAGTAAGAAAAAATATTTGCATCTATTTGGGATAGTCTTTATGTTTGTGGTGAGAGCAGTGTGTGTGTGTGTGTGTGTGTGTGTGTGTGTGTGTGTGTGTGTGTGTGTGTGTGTGTGTGTGTGTGTGTGTGTGTGTGTGTGTGTGTGTGTGTGTGTGTGTGTGTGTGTGTGTGTGTGTGTGTGTGTGTGTGTGTGTGTGTGTGTGTGTGTGTGTGTGTGTGTGAGAGAGAGAGAGAAAAAAACAAAGTGTCCCTCTTATTTATACTAGCTGCTAGTTCATAAAGGCCTATTCTCCTTTGTGGCCAAAGCATCAAAATGGGGTGCAAAGTGTTTATAGAAATAAACAAAAACATCTAGATGTCAATATTCTGTATAGAAATTCATGACCCCAAATTAGGCAAAGTCACCTGGCCTCAGGCTAAAACAAGTATGTTAACCAGCCTTTTTGTGATGATAAACACCTAAATTCGGGTCAAATCTGTCCAACATAATACAAGGTTAAACATCGTATTTTTGCACAGGCTACATGGAATATTTTGCCTTTTGAATTGCGAATGAATTTCATTTGATAAATTAAATGACAAAACAATCATTCAAATTGAGTTCATCATTCATATAGCATATTCTCAGCGTTACTTGAGTTTTGGTAATACGATGTTATTTGATCTTGTTGACCATTTTTGTGTCGTTGAATTGCTTTAAACGTTTGTGTTGTTATTATGTATGAAATGTAGGCTATAATTTGTGTGTTTTTAGCTTTTTTTTAAATTGCGTTTTAGCTGTTACGATACGGGTTAAATTGATTATCAACACGTAAGTTATTTTCGCGAAATCAATCAAATTGATGTGACAAAATACAAATAAAATACGTCTATCAGACATGTTCTGTGGATATTTGTAGGCTTATATTATCTATTCGAATGCAAGTTGATTTCATTGGTTGTTCACTATTTATTTTTCACTTTTGTGTATGACATGCGGTAAAGCGAGCTTATCTAGTTATCCTTAACGTTGCATTGCTGGCAGATGTACACCCATTTAACTCGAAGAAAAATTGTTACATTGTATTATATTGTAACGACCTGGAACGATAGATTACGATGTAATAGTTCATAATATGAAAAATAACTGCACCCCCTCTGGAAAAAATCGTTCCACAGCATCTGTGAAGGACTACAGGTTTTGGGCTACAGGTTAGAGAGGAATTGAATTGAGTTTGTTTTATAACAAGACCGGGAACATCACTAACGCAATTTCCCAGTAATGAAACGAAACATGGCTCTTAAAAACAAGTAGCCAAATTCCCTTTTAGTGCTGTAATAAATAATAAAGTTAATTCATTTTAAATAAGTTTAATCAAAAGCATCGTTTCTAGAGAAGGGTTAGTTGCTTGAATGAAATAGTATAATATTAAAAATTCCTTACCGTTTTTTTAGCCTATATTAAGTTTATTTAATGTCCTCTGTCGTTCAAGGTATCTGATATTTAGCTTCTGGTCTACATTTAAATCCTGTTTCACATTTCCATGTGTTTATGCCCATCACTGTGTACTCCTCCTAGTACGGATGAATGTTTATGTGATGTTTTCAATGACAATGCCGTGCAACTTGGTGACTCGCAAGATCTCGCCCCCCCGTATCCTGATTGGCTGAAGCCCATGCGTATTGTCCAATAGGCGTAAACAAGGTGCTAAAATTGACACTTCACGTACAAATACTTCATAGTAAATACCTGCAGTACTTACATTTCAATAGAAATTTAGTTTTTTAAGTTGAAATGTAAAAAAATTTAAGTTGAAATATTGAGTATTTAAGGAGGCAAATGTTTAACTTTTTTTGATCACAATGTGTAAGAATTAAGGGCGAGGAAGAGGTGAGGAAGAGGTGAGGCATGCCCTGCACGCTGTCCATACAGAGCTTTGAAGATCTGATGAAAAGTGCTGCCGCAAACTCTATCACGAATGCACATGTAATGCGTGTGAGTGTGTGTGAGTGTGTGTGGCAGTAAGGAGCTGGCAGGTGGATGCCCTGGAGGATGCCCTGGAGCACTTACAAACACACCCGCCCTCATGGGCTATTCAGGAGGCCCCATTCCCAGCCACAGAGAGAGAGAGCAGACTGGCACCCCACCTTAGCCATGTCCGTGTACAAATCAAACAAACAATCAACTCCTCCCCCATCCCCCACTCAAAAAAACCCAAAACACCAGACAGCTTTGTGTGACAATATGACAGGTAGCCAGAAGGACAGTCACCCCATTATCTATGTGTAATATCTACAAGCTCTTGCAAATTTGGACAGTTCAAAAGCGATTTCATAAGAAAAATGTGCATCCAATTTGGATAAAAAAGCCAAACTTTTAGGGGCCTCCTGCGTGGTCCAGTGGTTACAATGTTCGACAACAGCCACGGAAACCGGGGTTCGATTCCCCGTCCCACCAGAGTTGGCTCTGGCCGGGAGTGCCACCAGGGGCGGTGATTGGCTGTCCACCCCAGGGAGGGGGGAGGAAAGCCGACAGGACGTTCGCTGCGCATAAGAGTGGCCCTGTAGTACTGGGTTACGGGCGACGGCCTGGTGAGTGCCGTCTCGGAGGAGACGATGCTTTGTCTTCGTCACTACCGGTTGCAGGACTACGGCAGTGAACTCATATTACTAGGGGGGGGAATTGACATAAAATTGCGGGTCTAATTGGCTACTAAAATGGGATAAAATCTTTGAAAAAAGCCAAACTTTCAGAAGTCAAAATATGTAAACTATTGCCACAGAGAACATAGAGGTGTCATGGGCGGGGGCAATGTGTGTACTGTGCCATTACTAATGATCTGATGTCACCAGCACGCTTTGTAAACAACATGACATTTTGTTATGCCAACATGAACCATGAAAAGTAAAAAAAGAACAGAAAAAAGTAAATGACGAGTGATTGTGAGACAATTACAAATTAAGTGTTTTTGCAAAACCCACTCAACTCCCTTGACCAAAATTGGACAGTGATTTTTGAAAAAAACACTACAAATATGAAATAAGGGGCATGGAGTGGGACAGGGCTGCAGTCTCGAGTCCAACGCTCTGACACTCACCCTCACTCTGCACGACACAAGTAAAATTCCTGCTCTGCAGACGTCTGCTCATGCAGACAGCCTGGTCGTGCTGTTACCCACAACAGAGGGGCTTCAACAGAGCCTGGCTCTGTAAGAGCAGTACTGCCAGACCTGGGCCCTGGCAGTAAACATGAATAAGGCCAGAGTTATTATATTCTCAGGTTACTTACGTTTCACTTAACAATACCCCACAGCACACCAGCAATTACAACTGCTTAGGTCTGACTATCAGTGCATTTTGACATTTACATTTTAAGCATTTAGCAGACGCTCTTATCCAGAGCGACTTACAACATGTGCATTAATACATGGTAGGAACAATCATAGTTTGCGCAAGAGATCAGTGCAGTAATACAGCGATAGACATTGTAGGCAGCTGCGTACCGTACCTGCAACACTGGGAAGGAAAACTCTCCAGTTTAACCCCACTCATTAAAATGTTTCGCAATAAATGTTTGAAGGTGTAATTCAGCCAACTCCAATTGCTCTGTATGTAAGTGAAGTGTGGAGTCCTATCACAAACTACAAGGACTACGCCAGGAGGGAAGAAAGAAAAACTCCAAAACAATGCATGCTGGGTAGAATCAGTGCTTTATTTATCTAATGATTGCTTACATATGGGAGAGCATGAACCTTCTGGGCTCACTTGAAACGTTCACTCCACCACAGTGAAGCTCACTAAGCAGAGCAGCACCACCATTAGCTTCAGGACAGCAACGGCAACACCACCGCCGCCAATTAGAGTAACCCAAAATATCAAACACTCTTATCAGAGGCATTGGGACTCAAAAACTAAAAACAAAATGGAATGCTGACAGGCACTAAACAGAAAATACCTCATCACTGTGAAAAACATCAAACAGGACACCTATCTTGACTAAATGCAGTCTCAATATACAGGTGACTGCCCAACTAAAGGAAACACCAACATAAAGTGTCTTAATATGCCTGCCGGGCCGCCACAAGCCTGTCTCAGCGCCGCTCCAGAACCTCCCATGAGTGTTCGACTGGGTTGAGATCGGCCACGGCATTGGGTTTACATCATTTCCGTTCTCATCGAACCATTCAGTGACCACTCGAACCCTGTGGATGGGCGCATTGTCATCATGGAAGAGACCACTCCCATCAGGATAGAAATGCTTCACCATAAGATGATGTATTTATTGGTGTTCACCTTGCCCTCCATGTGGTTGAGTGGACCTAAAAAGTTACCTGTACATTTCCATTAAAATGTTGAGAAATTACCTTGAATCTCTAAACAATCACTTCTATTTGTGCAAAAAACCCAAAAACAGGCAAAAACATTTTTGTCATTTTTGATAGTGGCATCAGTTATAACGTGGTTAATCATCCACGCATTAGAATGGTTGATGTTATTTTTTGCAGCCAACGTGCAAGGGTGGTTAGCTATCAAGAGACTAGCGATGGTGGAATTTGTACACAAACAATTCAATTTATATTAATCGACTTATATTATAGCAAAAATATTAGTGGAAATATTTAAAATCAAGAACCTTGGCGACCAGCAGTTGAGGTTGCCTTAAGTTTGTCTGTTTGCTTGTTTCTCTCCCTTCTTTATTTCACCTGTCAGTTCTTTCTAGTTAGTTGGTTGCTGTTCATGCGTATACGATTGGCTTGGACGGTTAACCAAATTAAGCAACATGACAAATGTTTTCGGGATTATTTCTCTCTAGCTCAGTACCACAAGCATATCCTCATGCAAATCAGGATTCACACATTCAGTACAGTAAAGGCTTTTTACTCCAACACAGCAACTACTCCGGGAACTGGTTGACACTGACATCCCCACAGAAATAACCAGTCGGCGCACTTATCATGAGAGGCACAAGAGAAGGAGACGAGGAAGGTAGGGAGGTGTGAGGCAGGAGGAGGAAAACGAATAGCAAAACTATTGATATCTATCTAGCTAGCTATCAACCTGGTATCACGGCCAAATAAAGCTCGCGAACAGTAGCTAACGATATAGACAGCTAGCATCATTTGTTCGACACGGTATAAAATGAACCAGCTTCAGGAAAAATTGGCTGAAGAAGTTCGAAGGTACAGGAGTTTCCCTGCTTTCGTGAAAACTTTATCGACCTTGTTCAATACATTGACGGCTACTAGTGTATAGAAGTGCAAGGACACCACGTCGCATAGGCTGCGCAGAAGTATAAATTACAGAGCGCTTGCGACATTGTTGCATTGCACGATCCGCGAAGATGCCGCACAAGTTACGCAGAAGCACGTAGAGGCCACTGTGAACGCAGACAAGGTCTGCTGTGACCAGTCCCACCTCGCCAGTGGAGTTCTTGCCCCTCCCATTGGGCAGAAGGTTTAGGGTGCCCAGAACCAAAAGGAATCGTGCTAAGAACTCATTCATGCCCATGCCAATCGCTCAATTAAGTAAGCTGTGGTGATTTTCGCTGCCTCGCACTATACGGGCGTGATGAATCGATCTGCACTTGAATCCCTGCCCTGCATTTTACTATTCTATACGGACTGCACTAGAGGCATTTGTCTGGCTTGGCCCATCTTAATGCACATTTTGTACCTTATATGTAACCACTCTGTACTTGTCTGACGTCCATGTCAATGTTGCCGTTACTGTTTTCCACGTGGTGCTGTATGTGTATGCTGTACTCCGTAATGGCTTGTGCTTCATGTGCTATGCTGCAACCCAAATTGCCTCATCGAGGATATTCGTTTCCTAATCGAGTCAGATGTTTTCCAATCTAATCTAATCTCCAATAAATATAGTGAATATATGTTTAAATTCAAGGCATGGGGATGCCCCAAAAGTGCATTCCAAACTGAATCAATTTTGTTTGTACTATGCATCTCGGTGTTACATACTCGCGGTACTCACTCATACAACCAAATGCACAAGTACGTGGTGTGCCGCCCACTGGTGGTGGGGCCTAGTAGTGCAGCGGCTCCCTCAGCAGAAGGAAGTCCCACAGTAGTTTGTTGACAGTTTCGGGCTGGTCCTGCTGCACCCAGTGGCTGCAGTCCGGAATACTGTGCACCACCACTGAGCCCCTGGCATACGGCCGCGCCCCACCCGACATCCCCTCGACCAATACGCCGTCGGCCTCTCCCCAAATTAGCATACAGGCCACTTCCACATCCTGGTGACGGTAGAGAGTGTTACTGAAAGAAAGCACATGACACAGATGCAAGAACAGCTCTGCACGCTGCATGGGGGGGTTCATCAGAGCCTGTGGATGGGTCACGGGGAGCGGAGGGGCGGGGCGCACATATCATCTGTCAATCAATGAATCACATTTTCACACAAGGGAAAAATCCCCACAAAAGGAAAATCGCACGAGGCGAGATTACCTGAGGAGTGCACGGTAGTAGTTGAGTGACGCGGTGAGCCTCCCCGGTTGGGCCAGGTAATAAAGGTACCCCTCTAACTCCGCTTCCGTCAGCCGGCGAGCCCTGTTCCTGATTCCCGCACGCCCACCGCATAGCAGACTGCGCACCAACTGAGAGAGAGAGAGAGAGAGAGAGGCAGAGAAGGAGAGAGTGAGAAGAGGGACAGAGTCTTAAGAGATAGAGAGAGGCAGAGAAAGACAGAGTGAGTAGAGACCGAGTCTTAGAGACTCGGGGTGTGTGTGTCTGTGTGTGTGTGTGTCTGTGTGTGTGTGTGTTACAGAGGTTGAGGTGTGTGTGCATCACCCTGAAGTCCTCCATAGAGAGGGCGATCTCAGGCAGTAGGGGCAGCTGGAAGAAGCAGGCCTGGCTGGAGCGCAGGAGCTGGGAGGGTCTCCTCAATACAGCATCTGAGTAACACACACACACACACACCTGAGGCTCTGTAGCACACACACACGCCTGAGACTCTGTAACACACACACACACACACACACACACACACAGACCTGAGTCTCTAAGACATACACACACACACACACACACACACACACACACACACACACAGACCTGAGTATCTGTAAAAACACATACGCACACACACACACACCTGCTGTGAGTGTGGCTTGGGTGGGACTGCAGAATTACCTAGCCAGGAGGCTGGGTGTGGGGCGTTCATGACCACCAGGCGCCGCACCATATCCGGCCGCTCCAGGGCAAAGTGCCACGCCAACATGCCCCCCCAGTCGTGACCAACCAGCACACAGCTGGTGTGCCCTGAAAACCACACACGCACACTTATATAGACCACCATAGCACGCACACTCTCACTCTCACTCATATAAGACCACAACCATACACACATACCTACACAACCCCAAAATCACTCACACACACACACACGCACACTTATATAGACCACCATAGCACGCACACTCTCACTCACTCATATAAGACCACAACCATACACACATACCTATACAACCCCAAAATCACTCACACACACACACACACACACACTTATATAGACCACCATAGCACGCACACTCTCACTCACTCATATAAGACCACAACCATACACACATACCTATACAACCCCAAAATCACTCACACACACACACACACACTTATATAGACCACCATAGCACGCACACTCTCACTCACTCATATAAGACCACAACCATACACACATACCTATACAACCCCAAAATCACTCACACACACACACACACACACACCCAGGCCACTGATGGTGTCCCTGATGTCGTCCAGCAGTTTATCCAGTGTGTAGTCCTCCACACTGTAGGGGGCAGCAGAGTCTCCACAGCCACGCAGGTCCAACGCCACCGTGTGATACTGCACACTGAACTCCCTCAGCTGGTACCGCCAAGAGTACCTGGGGCAAGGGCGGAATACGCTGGAACTGAAACGACCTGTGCGAGATTGGCTAACATTACAGAGTGACAATGCTGAAACTGAAATATTCTTTGTGGGATTAGCATTAGCACATTAACTGTCGAGAGTAAGACAACACTGAAGTTGAAATGGTCTGTGTCTGTGTGGGATTAGCACTTTCTCAGTCACCGGCTCACTCAGTCACCAGTTCTCTGGGAACCCATGGAGGAAGAGCAGGAGGGGGTTCCTGCTGTCGCCTTTTGACACAAAGTGCAGCCGCAGACCTGAACTCTGAGAGAGGGGGTGGGGGAAGGGGGGATTAGTGCACACAACTAACGATAACAGCAAACAGCATGATAACCCGTACAGTTCACTACAGTCAAAGCAACTTCTGAGAGCAGAAAGTAAAGATAAAGAGAAGCATTGCTTACTTGCGTAAGCATTTGCGTTTGTCTGGGGTTTTTTTTGCGCCCCTTACTCAAATCTGGGGCAGCTGTCTCAAGTTGAATTAATCATTTAAGCAATTGCCCAGGTTATTACTCCAAATAAAAAAGTCTAATGACTATAGGCTATGTATTATCAAATACATATATCGGGGCCAGAGATTCATCTGAATAACATAAAAATATTTACATGCACACGTTTGCAGACGCGTGTTGGCTATAGCAGTTAACAGCTCAATCAAACCCAATTAGCTAAATAACAAAGAGAGCCTACAGGGTCCCAGTTTAACTATGTGGTTGCTCCTAGCACCTGGAATTGTACTTCCCACTAGGGTGGCTTTCAGCGAAACTGTTCTTGACTGCGGTTAACACTTTGTTGTACGTCGCTCTGGATAAGAGCGTCTGCCAAATGCCTATAATGTAATGTAATGTAAAAGCGAGTAAAGGAAATAGTCAAACAGAGAGAGGGCAGTGAACGTGAATAGTGAGTGACTCCCGGGTAACTCCTGCTCCGAAGTGGCATCTCTGCGCCAATCTCTTGTTTTTTTTCTGGGTTGACCAGAGGATACCTCATCTATGGCATGAATTCAATTTCTGCAAAACGCTGTGTGTTTTCTTACGATTTATCCTGGGAGCTATCCCCCAGGGCCCCAAAAGTCCCTTCACGTTTTACTGGACAAGTGCCGATGAGTCACACTGTCCTTCCCGCAGCCTGTCACCCGCTTGGCTGCAGAAACGACATTCCAGAACTCAAAGAAGTGCAATGACAAACTTTGAAACCACGCAGTCAATAAACTTCGCTTCGATTTGTATGCTTTTTGAACGCGCGTCCCCTACGATTTCGGCTGTTGTTGCGAAATAACAGAGGCAATGTTATTATAATTTGTAAGCTTTTAATATGTCGGGACATAAATAATGTGTAGGCTATTCGGAGCACTCGAGACCAGATTTAGCTCTCGTCCCTCTCAATTGTTCAGCCAGTCAATTTGGGTTCTTAAGGGGTAAAATAACCATAGTGAAATAGGAGGAACCAAAGGTATAACCTAGGCAACATTTCAGCGAAACCTCGGCTGCAAACATTAACGTTAGAGGTCACAGGAATAAGGTCGAAGAAGGTGAACCGCAGTATATATCTAGTCACAGCACCGAAAGGCATTGTACCAGCTAATGCGTTCATTCTCTCACCCTGCAGCGCAGGTATCCGTGCGCGCCCAGCGTGGGATCTCGGAGGCAAGCGGGTGGCCTCTCGCGTGCTGTCCACCTGAAGGTTCCGCGAGGGTCACTCAGTCCTTTCCACGCCATCCGAACCAGTATCATGCAGGCAGTGACCCCGGCGGCGCCATAGACCAGGGTCCAGTACAGCAAGGTCAGCAGCCACAGACACACCCGAGTAGGGAAAAGCAGAACGGACAGCGTTGTGCTGCTCATGGCCCACTGTCCCACGAAGCACAAGTGGTGATGTCGTTAAGCAGCTGCAAACAAACGTCGTCCAACCTTCCAGGCTTGCTACACATAGGCTACAAGTACGTACAATCAACAAATGTCTGCCTGTTCCCTCGCTCCGACGCAGCTAGCAAACCAAGTGAATGCTCGCTCACGTAAATTCAACGCGGGGTAGACTTCTTTCGATTTAATTGATCCATAATAACATCCTACAAGCTCTTTACGTCCTCAGCCCAAACAGTACTTTTGATTGGTCGTTGTACATGTCAATCTATATGCCGAGGCGATGATACTTTATTGGTCACCAAAATACATAGCGGATACAGAATAATGCCCAGACCGGTCACAGTTACAAAACTTGTCAGGGTTTCGAAATACCGTAGCTAACGGTAACTTCTCTTATTCCTTTTTCGGATTTGAATCTCGCCTCACCAGTTAATTCAAACCCTGGTTCTGTGGGTTCACATGTCAGTTCAGTATTCCACTGGATTCCACATCTCTCGTTTGATTTCTGTGGAGAAAAAAAGGTTCTATGGAGATAAAAAGATGATTTTATAATACCATTTTATACCCCATATCTGTACAGCACCGAGTTAGGCACTTTTCAGGGTTTCCCATCAAATTGTACTAGTCCTAAGCATACGTGCATTACATTGTAATATACCTATTCAACAATTATGACACTATATATGTACATGTAGCTGTAAAATAAAGGAAACACTTGAATAAATGAAGGGTTCTGGTGGCTCTGTTGCGGTATGGGGTGAATTTTCCTGGCATGGTTTGGGTCCACTTAACCCCTAGTGGGAAAGGTGTACAAAGGCATTCTGAGTGATCGCCTTCATCCTATGGTGAAGCATTTCTCTCCTGATGGGAGTGGTCCCCTCCAGGATGACAATGCCCCCATCCACAGGGCACGAGTGGTCACTGAATGGTTTGATGAGCATGAAAACGATGTAAACCATACGCCATGGCCGTCCCAGTCACCAGTTCTCAACCTAATTGAACACTTTCTTTCCAGATTCTGGAGTTTCTCCTGCCTTTTACCCATCACCATAAACAAAATGCTAAATTATGGATTTTATTGTGGAACAATGGTGTTGCATCCCTCCAAGACTCCCAGACACCTGTAGAATCTATGCCAAGGCACAGTGAAGCTGTTCTGGTGGCTAGTGGTGGCCCAAACACTTAACACACTATGTTGGTGTTTCCTTTATTTTGTTACCTGTGTATCAGCATATTGAATTGTACTAGACCTAGACATCAGTATATTACATCATAATAGGCCTGTGCATAGGTATCTTGAAAAAGTCCAAAGAAGGGCAACTAAACTGTTACCTGGTATGAAAGGTAAAAGTTATGATAGACTTAAGGCACTCAATCTATTTAAGTTTAGCAAACGGAGACTTAGGGGGGATTTGATTGAGGTTTTTAAATTCCTAAAAGGGATTAACAAAGTAAAATACCAAAGATTTTTTAAAGATAAGTGGCGTCAGCAGAACAAGAGGCCACAGGTGGAAATTAGTTCAAGGCAAATTCCGCACAGATATTAGGAAGTTTTTCTTTACACGGAGTTGTCAATGCCGGTAACAGCTCGCCAGGTCAGGTAGTAGAGGCAGAAACGCTTGGGCTATTCAAGTCTAGGCTAGATGTAGTACTAGATACTCTTTAGATTAGGACATGATGAGCCTAGATGGGCCGAACGGCCCGTTCTCATCATTATGTATTCTTATGTTCTTATGTATATTAAATTATGACACTATATATAAATATATATGACATAATTATTAAATTATGTATATTAAAGGGTTCCGTTCCTGAAGGCTTTCCGCAGGTCAAATATTCTGTGAATCGGGATGTACTGAATTTAAGAGATTTAAAATGACAAAAAAATAAAATCAAATGACTCTTTCAATTATGCATTTTACATCATTTTTAATGACAGCCTGCCAACGTCTTATAAGATTTTCCGTAACGGACGCAAACTTGGTGGGCAATAAAAAAAAAAGAAATTATGGTCAAATGAAATTTCGTAAAGGCGAAATTCTCCGTACGCCGAGGTTTGCGTAACCCGAGGAGTGAGTCCACGTGTGAAAAATTGCATGACTACTAAGATGTGATAGGATGGCTGTGTCTTTCATACACTCATTCACAGGAGAATAACCACAGACTTCAGACACCGTACCGGTGTGCGCCGGTCGGGTGTTTAGCGGTGGAAGACCACAGGTGTGGCACAGATACAGCTCTCCCCTTCAGGACACCAGCAGTGGCTCTGGTGCACATCCCACACCGGTCCGTTCTGTGTGCCATTTCCCAATTACGCACTCTGCCTCAGAGCGGTGAATTTACTGCTCACGTTCAGAACAGTGCTTCAAACGCTACCGGCCTTTCCAAAGCAGGCAACTAACCCTCAACCACTTACACCAGAGGTGGGCAAGGAAGGCCATATCCATTTCTGGATTTCATGCCAACCTCTGCTCTTAATTATTTAACCAGCACATTTTTGATACATTTCTTTATAAGCCCATGAATGACAGCCAAAGACTGTTCTTGTGTTCCCGTATGAAACATGTTACTGTGGTCTAATCTACAAGTGAACCACCATTGGTCTATCCAACTATTTAGCTAATTGAGCCACAGGGGTAATTGGTAGAAAGAAAAACCTGCATACACAGGAATTGCCCACCCCTGACTTACACAAAGCTTATCCCCACTTCCAAGTTGCCTTTATTGGTGACAGCTTTGGGAAAGTCAACTGTTCAGCCACCGACCCCACCCTCCCAACCCCGATTCTGGACAGGAGGCACCCAGAACCACGAGAGAACAGAATGTGATCGTTTTTTGTTTCTTTTTAATTTTTTTTAAAGTTTTTTTTTTGGTTTGTTTGTTTTTTAAAAAAAGAGATGAGTTTATTCCATGATCATAACAGACGCATTGCTTTCCTTCATACCTCCACACTCACTGACACACCAACTGGTAATCAGGAAAAATAAAACACAAAACCAAAAAAAAGAACAAAAAAGAAAAGTAAAATAACCTGAATAAACCAAACTGTTGCTGGGCCACGCCTCAGCCTTCACTGTAGAATAGATATCTATGGCACATAACATCCAACTGTTACCATTGAAACGAAAACAATACATCAAAAGGCATGAAGGAATGAAGAAAAAAAAAAAAAAAAAAATGTGATTTTTTTGTTAGTTTTTTAAAACCAAATTAACAAAAAAATTATTATATATTTAATATTTGTGGACTTCATTGAAATTGAAAATTAAAAAACAAAACAAACAAAAACAAGACGAAAGTGACAACCGCAGAGCGACTCGTTCTCTTGGCTCCGTCCTCTCCTCTCCACCCGAGGTTTTTAACGGGCGTTCTGTTCCGCGGGGCGCGGCACACGCTCGGCGCGTGCGCGGGACTGGCGGAGGCTCTGCGTGTGCGCGCGCGCGCACGGAGCACAGACGCGGCCTCGACGTCATCCTCGCTGAAACGCACTCCCTTCCCGACGCAAATAAAACAACTGCCGGTACACATCGATGAATACACCTGCCCCAGCTAAAACTAGACTTAAATCTCAACATCATAGTCAGGTAAAATATTGCAAGTGTCTTGACTGTCCTTTGTACAGACCCCTCCCACCCCCCCAAAAAAAAACCCATCCAAAAAGTAATATATGCCAACTAGAATCGCTAAACAATACAGGCACTGGAGAAAACACCATTAGAGAAAGCTCAGAAACCAGAGGTCTCAAATCCCCCCTTTTTGCTATAAAAAACAAACAGAAGAACTTGCACTCCACTACAGACGAGAACAATGATGCAAATCATAACAGTTTTTGTCACTCAACCCCCACCCCACCCCCCCCCTTAAAATGTTTGTGTATTTCTTTTTCACATCTGCCACACCTTTGGAAGTGCCTACCTTTAAAAGTCAGTAAAAAGATCTGAAGACACAGAGCCATGCAAAGCTGTCCGGATCAGGTCATTTCCCCATCAGCCACTGCGCTGTGTAGTGTGGAGAGATCTGTTCTTACAGTCCAATCACTGCACTGTACAGTGTGGAGAGATCTGTTCTTACAGTCCAATCACTGCACTGTACAGTGTGGAGAGATCTGTTCTCACAGTCCAATCACTGCGCTGTACAGTGTGGAGTGATCTGATCCTACAGTCCAATCACTGTACAGTATGGAGAGATCTGTTCTTACAGTCCAATCACTGCACAGTGTGGAGATATCTGATCCTACAGTCCAATCACTGTACAGTATGGAGAGATCTGTTCTTACAGTCCAATCACTGCACAGTGTGGAGAGATCTGATCTTACAGTCCAATCACTGCACTGTACAGTGTGGAGTGATCTGATCCTACAGTCCAATCACTGCACTGTACAGTGTGGAGTGACCTGATCCTACAGTCCAATCACTGCACTGTACAGTGTGGAGGGATCTGACCCTACAGTCCAATCACTGTACAGTGTGGAGAGATCTGATCCTACAGTCCAATCACTGCAATGTACAATGTGGAGAGATCTGTTCTTATTGTCACTGCACTGTAGTGTGGGAAAAAAACAAAAAACGGTACAGTGTCAGTGCTGCTACAGTGTCTTTAGGAGGTGGACACAGCGAAGACCCCCTGCACATCTGCTCTTACGCTAATTTAGGTGACATTTTGAAATTACTATGTTTTCAACAGATATTAGCCCTCAAACTGTCCCCATTATAACCATTCTCCTTACAAAACCTATCATGATCCCTGCGTATCCTTTAAAAAAAAAAAATCTAACACTTGCTTGAAATGTGTATTTGTATACTTTTCCATCCTTACATTAACCTAAGCATTTACATGTTAAGTTGAGGACAAAATAAATTATATTTATAAATGTTTTTACAAATACAATTTATCGAAGAATTTTATTTTTTCCGGAGCTAAAATGAAATTGGCATGAACAGCTGGAATAGGCTGTGGATGGGGGGAGGGACGACAAAAAGTAATTACAGTAGAATCTACAAAAATCTAAAGAAATGCACTGAGCTGTACTCCTGACAAGACTGAATTTTTTTTGTTTGTTATTTCTTTGTTCATATCTCCAGATGTGTGTGAGTGTGAGTGTGTGTGTGTGTGTGTGAGAGAGAGAGAGAATATATATATATAATATATATATATTTATATTGTGTGTACAGGTCAGACGTGTAAGGCAAGGTGTCGCTCCCCATCGCACCTGAGAAAGCTACAGATCAAAAGATGTCAAGTTTAAGGCCCCTCCTACCTACATCCCCCTTTCAATCACGTGTTAAAAAAGACTCTTTTCACGCTCCCCCTTTCCTACACACACAAAAAACAAACAAACAAACACACACACAAACACACAGAAGTCCAGCAGTTTACAAATGCCTCCTCTGTTCAAACAGTGATTTCTTCAGACAAACCTTTGCATTCCTCTTCACATTTACTCACACGTCTGTCTGGTTTCCGTGCCGACGTGACCATCGAGAGCAAACAAAGCCACACCCACATGGAACAACTCCAACAGCCGAGAGCCCCCCCCCCACAGGTCCCCTCTACTGTGGCAGAGGCAGGCCAGAGTGTACACACACACACACACACACACACACACACACACACACACACACACACACACACACACACACACACACACACACACACACACACACACACACACACACACACACACACACACACACACACACACACACACACACACACACACACACACACACACACACACACACACACACACACACACACACACACACACACACACACACACACACACACACGAGGCCTAGTCCAACAGGGAGGCCGCGTCCAGCTTTTCTCCGTTCTGCCTTCTCGGGAGGCGTTTCTCTTTTTTTTACTCAGGTTTGTGCCCCCTTCCCCCCACTTCCTGTTTGTGTCCCCTCCTCTTCCTGTTTGTGCCCCCTCCTCTTCCTGAGGAACTGTGTTGTCATTTGACTCCAGGATGGGTTCTTACTTGTTTTTTTTGTTCATTTTTAAAGTCCTGTCTCTCTGCATTTTCAGAACAAGTTCTCCTCGAAAATTGCCAGCAAATCACTTTGGAAATTCATGTCAATGGTGGCCGCCATCTGTGAAAACAGAGGTCAAAGGTCAAAGGCGCCCTCCCTTCCATCTGAGACAGTGAGACTTGAGCACGTGCATGTACGTGTGCCAGCGACATCAGACACCGGGAATCTTTTATACAAACATAAAAAGAAATCTCACTTCAGAACGCTGGTTTAACTCAGTATTTAAAGACCCTACTGAAAGATCCAACTGAAACTTTTTGCCTGAGCTGGCAGTGTAGTGTAATGGTTAGGGAGCTGGGCTTGTAACTCAGAGGTTGCAGGTTCAATTCCCAGGTGGGGCACTGCTGTTGTACCCTTGAGCTAAAGGTACTTAACCTGAATTGCTTCAGTAAAATATCCAGCTGTATAAATGGATTGTACGTAAAGAAATGTAAACTAAGTTGCTCTGGATAAGAGTGTCCGCTAAATGCCTAAAAGGTAATATAAATGTAAAATGAAAAGTGATGCGGGTAGCTTGAAAATACAAATAAAGTACATACATTTACGGCTTGAAGTACATTTTTTTTAAAGGACCATGTATTTTGGGGGAATTTAAAGACCCCAATCGAGAGAAAGCTGTATCCTCTCGTGCACTTTTACTTTTACTGAAAACGAGACCTTTAAAAAAAAAAAAGTTTCTTTAGATTCCCAGTAAGCTAATGCAACAGCTAAACGCATCTGCCAATGCAATCCTGAAAGAAGTGTAGCTCCTTTCAAATGGATTTGCATGCAATCTGCTGTTTCAATTCCCCATTCCCACGTTGTAAAGCGATGAGTATATTTTGATATGTGTAACGAGACCTAAATCGACTGAATGGCACACCCATTCACCCGAGTCCAATATAGCAGATAACGCCATAAAGATCCGCCAATCTACAACATCCCACACTTTCAATAAACTTCAGTTCTCACCGCCTCTCTCCGCCTCCTGTCCTGTTCCCTGAGCCGTGCCACCTCCCTCTGCTGGTCCAGTGTGCTCTGGGCGGGGGAGGGAGCCGGCGGGGGCAGGGCCTGGAGAGGGGGCGTGGCCGACGCTGGCTGCGTCTGCGGTGGCTGCGCGGGCTGCACAGGTGCATGCTGCACAGGTGCATGCTGCTGCACGGGTGCATGCTGCTGCACGGGTGCATGCTGCTGCTGCTGCTGCTGCTGCTGCTGCTCCTGGCGCCTGCGTGGCTCCTCTGGCGGCGGGCGGCGAGTCTGCTCCACCACCTCCTCCTCATCCCGAGTCCTGGGACACAGCGAGAGATGCTGCATTTGAGCCGATGCCTCTACAACGTCTCTACTTTACACTCCCACCATTCTACAGTCTGCTTTACACTCTCACCATTCTACAGTCTGCTTTACACTCTCACCATTCTAGTCTGCTTTACACTCTCATTATTCTAGTGTACTTTACACTCTCACTATTCTAGTGTACTTTACACTCCCACCAGTCTACATCTCCTTTACACTCTAATTGTTCTCTCCGTCTGCCTTCCTCACCGCAGTTTCTCCTGCTCTCTGCGCAGTCGCTCTTTCTCCGCCTGCTCCGCCTGGGCCTTCAGGGCCTTCTCGCGCTCCTCCTTCTCGCGTGCGGCGCGGCGGAACTGCTCGAAGCTGTCGCTCGACGACTTCAGCGTGGAGGAGGGTGCCGAGGCCGACTTCTGCGCCAGCCTGGCCCACGGGCCCATGTTCTTCAGCTTCATGTCCTGGGGGAGTCAAACAAAGGTCATAGGTCAACATTATATAATGAGGGAGTTGTACTATCCTGAGGTCAGTGGGTCTGCTCTTTCCAGATCGGAAAACGACCTCCCTCGGTCGGCACCTTCAAACCCAAGGCTTTTCC
>JAINUG010000370.1:0-2500 GCA_029706075.1 Aldrovandia affinis | reverse complement strand
TGTTTTTTTTTGTTTTTTTACATTCACATTTTAAGCATTTAGCAGACACTCTTATCCAGAGCAACTTACAAGATGTGCATTAATACATGGTGGGAACAATCATAGTTTGCGCATGAGTGCAGTACTACAGCGATAGACATCGTGGTGTGAGTGAGAGTGTGAGGAGGGAGACCGTGACTCAGACAGAGTGAGAGGAGGGAGACAGTGACTCAGTGTGGGGAGACAGTGACTCAGACAGAGTGTGAGGAGGGAGACAGTGACTCAGACAGAGTGAGAGGAGGGAGGCAGTGACTCAGACAGAGTGAGAGGAGGGAGGCAGTGACTCAGACAGAGTGAGAGGAGGGAGGCAGTGACTCAGACAGAGTGAGAGGAGGGAGGCAGTGACTCAGACAGTGAGAGGAGGGAGGCAGTGACTCAGACAGAGTGAGAGGAGGGAGGCAGTGACTCAGACAGAGTGAGAGGAGGAGGCAGTGACTCAGACAGAGTGAGAGGAGGGAGGCAGTGACTCAGACAGAGTGAGAGGAGGGAGGCAGCTCAGACAGAGTGAGAGGAGGAGGCAGTGACTCAGACAGAGTGAGAGAGGAGACAGTGACTCAGACAGAGTGAGGAGGGAGACAGTGACTCAGACAGTGTGAGGAGGGAGACTGACTCAGACACTGTGAGGAGGGAGACAGTGACTCAGACAGAGTGTGAGGAGACAGTGACTCAGACAGAGTGAGGAGGGAGACAGTGACTCAGATAGAGTGAGAGGAGGGAGAGTGACTCAGACAGAGTGAGAGGAGGGAGACAGTGACTCAGACAGACAGTGACGAGGGAGACAGTGACTCAGACAGACAGTGACAGAGGAGGGGGAGACAGTGACTCAGACAGAGTGAGAGGAGGGAGACAGTGACTCAGACAGAGTGTGAGGAGGGAGGCAGTGACTCAGACAGAGTGTGAGGAGACTTACCCGCAGGTTTCTTCTTCTTGCGCAGGCAGGAGGAGACGTATCTCTCGAGCTCGCGCAGCGTCGAGGGCTTGAGCGTCTCGAAGTCGATCTCGATCTCGTCGGGGTTGGAGTTCTTGAGCGAGGGCTCGCGCGACTGGATGATGTGCACCACGCGGCCCAGCTTGTCTCCGGGCAGCTTGTTGATGTCCAGGCTCAGCTGCCGCTTCTCCTCGTAGGACATGGGCTTGCTCTTCTCCCGATCCCCCGCCGCCGCGCCCCCCACCAGCACGCCCAAATCCTCCTCAGAGTCCTGCAGGGCCATGGGGGCCAGGGCGAGCGTGGACGGGGCCACTGAGCGGGTGTGCTTCACTGCCTCTTTCCTGCTACGGGGAGACGTGTGATGGGAAAGGGGGAAGATTTTCGATTAATTGTTTGTTAACGTGGGGCGACGATCGATCACGGAAATGTCTTAAAATGAGCATTCCTGTTACTTCGTTGTGAATCATTGTGTAGTATTAAAACTGGTGTGTACCTGGGAGTCTTGGTCTTCTTGGGCAGCGCGTCCTTCAGGCTCTTGTTCTTCCTGGGGGGCGGCGCGGGAGGCTCGTGCAGCGGCTCCAGCAGGGAGGGGGGGGCCGCACCGCCCGCCTTCTTCCTCTGCTTCTTCTCCTTCTCCCTCTCTCTCTCCTTCTCCTTCTCCTTTTTCTCCTTCTCCTTCTCCTTCCTCTTTGGTCGGCTCGTCTGCGGCTGCGACAGCGCAGCCAGCTGCTCGTGCACTGCCTTCAACTGCAGCCAATCAAAGAGCAGGGACTCAGCACGGCCAATCGGGAGGGACGGATGGAAGTCAAAACAAGCTAATCGGGGAGAACGGGAGGGCTTAACACGGCCAGTCAAGACAGAGGAGGGAGGGAGGGGGTCGCACTGTCTTGATTGGCTGTGTTAAGCCCTCCCTCCTCCCCCTGTGGCGCACAGCCAGATCCACACCCCCGATCGGGGCTGACGGCCAGGGCCGGTCTGGCAGAGAGACGGGTTTCGAACCGCGTCCCCGACAGGCAGCTCGCGCTCGTACAGGACCAAGCCAAATACGGGCGCGCTAGACAACTACGACTCAACTCTTATTTTGAAATAAACAAAGCAAAACATACACTCTCTCTCACCTGTTCCTGCAGCTCGGCCAGCCTCTGGGCCCTCTCCTCCTCTGAGTCGTCGGTGGAGGACTCGGACTCGGACTCGGACGAGTCGCTGGAGCTGTCCGAGGAGGAGGGGACGGCAGGCGGCGGCGGCTGCGTCTTCACGGGGCCGGGGATCAGCACGGGGGAGGGGCTGGGGCCGGGGCCTGTCGCCTCCTCGGGCTCGTCCGGCATCTTGGCGAAGCGCATCTCGAAAACGTCCTGCCGGGGAGGAGAACACAAAAGAGGAGCGCGGTCAGATGGGATCACGGGAACCTGCCGTTCAGGTTTGCTGAGAGCTTCAACGTGAGCCGCAGGGTGCATCGCTGCACATCACATCACATTACAGGCGTTTAGCAGACGCTCTTATCCAGAGCCACTTACACAGTTTCACATTTCTTTA